>JAFMOD010000470.1:1326598-1448896 GCA_019802435.1 Corydoras maculifer | reverse complement strand
TATTAGGGTCGCGGTGGGGTTCCCCATGCCCATCCAGGGGAGAACATCTCGGGCGCTGGGCAGATAGACCCAGGACAGGGCGCCAATCCATCGCTGGGCACACACTCACTTACACAGACACACTCTAAACAGGGCAATTTTGAGAACTCAATTAACTTGATCCATGTTTTTGGACTGTGGGAGGAAACCGGAGAACCCGGAGGAAACCCACGCAGACACGGGGAGAACATGGAAACTCCACCCAGATGGGGATTCGAACCGGGAATCCCTAGCGCTGAGAGGCGAACGTGATAACCACTAAGCCACCGTGCCGCCCGAGCCCTGGCTAGTTTTTGAGTTTTTCTGGATGGTTTAAATCTCCAGTCATTAATACAAGATCCCAACAGGAATGATATATTGTGACATTACATAAGGATTGTTGAAACAAAGGCATAGCAAAACTGTGCAGTTATCAACCCTAAAGGCAAATCACCACAATAGACTCCAATACAGTTGGGTATGTATATTTACTCTTAACTACATTTTTAATTAATTGAAACTTTTTACATTAAGATGCCTCAATCCTAGAGTTCGTTTAATTTAGGAAGGTAATAATAGCATTTTAAATAAAGGTACTGTGTTTAGCTCAAAAAATAATTAAATGAAATGAAAATGAAATAATAAACAAGCTTCCACTGAACTGAAATGATGACTGATATTAATAAATGTGGAAATCTTGGGTTTCATTTCTGTATGTTTTTTTTTTGTTTAACTCTGCAAAAATTTTATTAAACAAAAACACAAATGTATTATATTAATTTACTGCTACTGTTATTAGATTTTAACACTGTTGCTAATGTTGCACACTGATTATCGAAAAGCACGTGAATAAAGCAATACACCACAGAAAATCATAATTAAGTAAAAGTAAGCAAATGTTAAAAACCAATAAGAACTTTGTTGAGAGTTGAACCAAGTGACATAATGTAAGAGTCACATTTAAAATGTAGAAACAGAAGATTTAAAGTACTAGCACACATTGATCATTAAAAAATACTGCATTTTATTCATCAAGCATGTTTGAGAATGTTGTGTTAACAGCCAAATTGTTTTAAATAGACTAAAATTATTTTCTTTTATAATTTTTATAAGTTATAAATGAAAGATATGAAAGGATTTGCATGCTCACAGGTCTTTCCATTTTCAGTCAGACGTTTGCCCTCCCCGGCAGGATACACTGGCATTACTGTGACAGCATACACAGTGTCAGATTGAAGATTCTCCAGGATTGTATTGAAAGTGCTTCCAGAAACTTGAACCTAAAAATTATTAATTAAAATAATATAATAACAAAGTTTACAGGTAGTTTTACAAGTGTGTTTGTAATTAATATGTCACAAAAATACTCTTCCTAACTTTCAGCCTATTTAAAATTAGAGTGGAAATAGTAAAATGGTTCTATGGGCTTGTACCATGTCCTCTGCTCCCCCTGATGCAGGCTTAAAGAGGATCCTGTACTGACGCACATTGCCCTCAGCTGGTTCCCATTGCACGTTCAAAGAGCTGATGGTGGGATCAGTAACACGTAAGTTACGAACTCCTCCAAGGGGTACTAGAAAAACAAAAGACTTAACATTAATATTATAACTTAACAATAATAACATTAATACAAAAAAAAATAATAATAATAATAATAATGAAAAGCTATTTTTGGTTTGTTGTTTGCAAATAAATAATACAATATTTAAAATAATTCATTTTTCAATTTTGTACACTTATTTAGTAAGAAGATTTCTTAACACATTATTGTAAAGAATTTAGGTCCTTCACCAGCTAAAGTACACATCACTGTAAAAAAAATATTAAAGCATCTGGAGGTGGAACACTGTTCATGCAGGACACCAGTTCAGAATGTTTGTGGTCTTTGATCTCTCAGACAGCATTGCAAGAGAACATATTATGTTACTGTATAAGCAGATCCATATGATAAACTATAAACTACATTGAAAGATCATTATAACTTCAGTTTGTAGCTGCATCAACGACTGCAACCTGAATTTATATAATACAACAGAAAAAGCTATGTAACATGCAGAAACACACATTTTCTGGGCCAAGGTTTATCTCAGATGGTTTAAAAAGTAGTAAAAAAGTGCCTTTGCCAAAGTAGTCTAATGTAGATTTCTCCATGCTGTTATTGTCAGCATTACAGTTATTAATGAAATTGAAAAAGATATGTCATTCTATGGTGATGCGACAGTGTAAACAGACTGCATATTTGTAATGGCAACCTTTATGTGGCGGTATATGTTTGTATTGTAGTTACCCATATCCTGCCTTTAAGGTGGTATCCTGCTATTTCCGCTGAAAAATGGCCTCTTTTTTGCATGTGTAGACACTACAGCAGTATGTGTGTAAGTGTGTGTTTTTCTGTCCTGCTTTAAGTTCAAATCTGGCTTCTATTAAAATGTGTGGTGCATCAAAAAGAAGTTATTCAGACAACAGCAACCACAAATTGTCTGAGTGGCTGATGCCTTGCATCAAGAGAAAATAGTAAAAAAAAGACCAACAGACAATTAGTATTTTTTTAAACTGGCAAAAAAGTGGAATTAGTTGAAAAAATGTATTACAGTAATAAACATGGACAAATGGACATATGCTGTTTTTTTGTTGCATTTCCAACACTTTTCCTAATTTTTTCAAAAACTAGGATAAGTATGAACAGTTTCATACAGGATTTTAATTACCATTAAATGGTTTGATGAGATTGTAAATTATGTCTTTAGGTCTCATGTTAATTGACCATAATCATCTAACGACTTGTTCACACCTGGCATTTATAGTGAATGAACTTGAGACATATCGAGGACATAATAAGATCACACAGATCATAACTAGATGAGTAACACACATTACAACATTAATTTAAATGTGTCAGCACATCTTTCAGAAGCAATTTCCATTCTGGACTAATAGGATTACATTTTTTCTTTTTTCCACTTAATCCTTTACTAGAATTGGTGGGGGGGGTATTATAATTTTGAAATTATTTTGAAATTATTAGGGGGCGCTTGAGACTATTAGGGTTTATTCATGGAACTGGCTGCACTTTATCCACAGACTTTTAAATGGTAATTCATGAGCTGATTTTCCAGACTAATTAAAGCAATTTATTTATTCTTTGCAAATGTGTCAGTGTATATTTGCTGTGAGAGTGGTGAAGTAGGATCGGAACACCAGTATGTAGTGAAAGCTGACCACTTATAATGTGAGCAGCCAAAACACATGTTAATATCAGGTTTGATAGGTGGTATTCTGTCTTAGACATAAACTGAACTTTGAATCAATAAATTAAAGGCCTTTTTGGCTTAGTATCCTACAACACATGTATTATAGTTTTTATAACTAGTATACTGTCTGTGGTTTGTCTATGTTGACCAGCACCATTAATTAATAATAAGTTACACAAGACACGATACGTTATCATAAAAAGTCTAAAAATCTGGAAATGCTTTTCTATTTTTTTTAAGAATTTCAATAACCTGTGTCTGGTCTCAGTCAACTCCTGTATATACGATTTCTGTTCTACAATATTTCTGGAAAACAATTATTTTATTTGAAAACAATTAATTTCACTTACAAGTCTTTCCTTGGCCAGATATATCCCTGGCTTCTCCACTTGCATACACTGCTGCCACTGTGATTGTATAGGGGGTGTCAGGGGTCATCTTTTGGAGATTAACAGTGTTCTTCTTCCCACCAATCTGGGTCTGTGTGGAGTGACAAGGAGTGACAGTTACTTGTACAAACACTTGCTCAGAACACCACACATTTGTTGCACAGTAATGTTGGTGAGGTCTTTTGAGATAGGATATTTAATTATGTCTTTCAGCTGTCACCAACAAATCACTACGACATCTTTCTAATCACTTTTACCAAAATAAACATGACCATAAATTATCAAGAATATTAAATAAAGATCTATACAAGGTTAGTAATATGTTTTAAACTTTATGTTTGACACTTATAGTTTGATATTTTATCTCATCTTCCACTTAATCATATACTATGGACTAGGGTCCCGGGGGCATTTCCCATGTCCATCCAGGGGAAAACATTTGGTCAGTGGACAGATACACCAGATTGGGACAGTAAAGAGGCAATTTAGAGCAACCAGTCCACTTTGAATCCATGTTTTTGGACTGTGGGAGGAAATCGGAGAAAACCAATGCACAAATGGGAAGAACATGAAAACTCAGATTAAGATTTGAACCTGAATCTCCAGCATGGTTCCTTGCTTGTTTAATATATTTTGAATATCATATTTCCATTGCTAACCTGTTTAGAAAAGCAAAAATACAATTTTAAAAAATGTAAAAACATTTCCTCATAGATAAATCGGAAATATGCTTATCATTTATCAATTACTACTCCTTATTTTTAAACAGTGCCACAGCAAGCAGAGCAATCTAAATCTGTATAACATCTTCTTTCCACACACGCACACGCATGCACACACAGACACACACACACACACACACACACATGCAAGCAGACACAGACACTCACATACACACACGCATATACACACACGCACACACATGCAAGCAGACACAGACACTCACATACACACACGCACACACACATGCACATGCACACACATACGCACACATACACACACACACGCACACATATACACAGATGCACACACACACACTCATGCGTACACACACACGCACGCGCACGTACGTACGTACACACACACACACACACACACACACACACACACACACACACACACACACACACACACACACAAACACACACAAACACACACAAACACACACAAACACACACACAGCCTTGAGAATCTGTCTTATCAGACTCGGCACTCTTCAAAACTAAAGCAGCCCGTTTGAGTTTCTACTCCCAGCTTTCCAAAAGTGATTTACATTCTTCCGACAGAGAATTCATAACGCTGGAATTGAATGATTACTAACTTGACAAGTGCGTTTTCCTCTAATCTTAAAAAATCTCCAATCCAGATCAAACTCCACAGAAAGTCTGAATCATGACTAATTTATGGCTTTAGTGAAAACCGGAAAAAACACAAGTTTCAAACTTCATTTGGTTGACATTTTGCAGACACAGTTTTTTTTCATGTTTTCCTGTAAAATAAGGAGCAACAAAAACCTAAGACATTTAAAAACAAATATTGATTGGATTCTCCACACTGGTTTTGGTGAGATTTCGTGAATATGACCTACCACAGTGTCACAGCTGTTCTGGCCACAGCTCCACTAAACACCATCAACTTTATACAAATGATAAAATTCCTGGACTGGATGATGGTCAATGTTTTATATCATACGACATAATCCATGTGGCTTAAACTCACTTTTTATTAAGTGTTCCTTATTGAATGAATGCTCCTTTTAACATCCTAAAATGTATTTTATTGTTTTGTGCTTCTATTACACAATTACACAATTCAGTTTAATTCAGTTTTAGTTTTAAATAACTGTTAATTTAAAGTGTGTACACTAATTAAGCAGATAGGGTAATGACATTACCATTTGTTTTATTTTATACAGCGGTCATAAAGAAAGTCAGCTATGCAGACATTTGGCATTCAGTATGTGTGTTATTCAGGGGATATTTTTGCTTGTCACATTTCATAGAGGTGGGTCTGGCTTGTATGATTTTTTTTTCCATGGAGTGTTGGGCTATACAGAGCTTAAAATAATTTCATTTTAGTGATAAAGCTATGCATACAACTTTTTCCCCCCATATAAATTGCAGACTAACAATCTGAGTAAACATTTGTGCTACAATTGAGCCGCATCTGTTATTTTCCATAAAAGCCAAATGAGAACCTAATCAAAGCATTTAATTCTGAAATCACTAGCTATTTCCTTTCTCACACTGCTCTGGGAAAATGATATATCCACTTTTCATATTCTTGATATATCATATTCATATATAAATACACACATTTACAGCTAATTTAAGGCAAGAACTTAAATTCGGATGATGAAACTATATTTATAAATATTTCCACACTGATGTTTGTTAATAACAAATTTGTGTTTCAGGCAGCACTGTGGCTTAGTGGTTAGCACGTTCACCTCTCAGAGCTTTAAAGCTCAGAGATCCAGGTTTAAATCACGATCTGCTTGAGTTTCCATGTTCTCCCCGTGTCCTCGTGGGTTTCCCCTGGGTTCTCCGGTTTCTTCCCACAGTTCAAAAACATGGATTCAAGGTTATTTGGATGCTCCTGTATATAGTGTGTGTTTGTGTGTGTCTGAGTGTGCCCAGTGATAGATTAATGGTCTGTCCTGAGTGTATCTGCCCAGCGTCTGAAACATTATCACTGGGATGAGGGAATCCTCCTCCATGACTATCATATAGGATTAAGCGGAAGATAATGAATGAATTAATTCATTAATTTGCATTTCATTTCATTGCTACACAAACATGATGAAATTTATAAAACATATCTGAACATTTATCTAAAGTAAATTAAAAGTTTAGAGTCATTTTAAAGATGTTTTACCATCTGTGACCTGCCACCTGCTGTAGGTACATATGTGATCTTGTAATTCTGGACTCGTCCAGGAGCATGATCCCATTTCACTGTTAGAGTGGTTGTAGTCTCATTAAACACTTGCAGGTTTTGAGGGGGGCCACTGGTAGCTGTAGGGGAAATGAAAGTTTGAGTTGCAGGCTTGGTACAAAAGATGAAAGTTCTTGCCAGGTGTACTTATCTTGGCTACTATGATTTTATAACAAATTAATAAAGTCTGCACTCTCAACAAATTTTTCATTTTCCCACTCTCCTTAAATTACTATGAGAGGAGGTGAACAGGTTTACATATTTCCAATGCTTCAAATTGTACACCACATTACAGCTGAATACAGCTGCTTTTAAATATTAACTTTTTTAGATTCTATTAAATGCAATTTTGTTGTTATCATCCTCCAGTCCAGCTAGGAAACTTATCTGAAAAATGAATAAGTTAATGATTGCTCCCCCCTTCGTTGTCCTCTGTGACCTCAATATCCAAACAGACAGACTATAAAATCTCTTATACTCTGTACTTCAGCTATACACAAGACAGGTGATCAAATATATGTCATTATTAAACCCAAAGTACACCTCCAACCTCTTTGGAATTTATGTATATGACCACATGTTCTCGTAGTTTTTCACCTTTCCGCATCTATTTGATATTATCCTCTCTAAAATTACACAGGCACAACAAAATCATAATGCTCTGCTGCATATATTTTCTGAATTGGTTTCCCTAGATTTATATTTCTTCAGTATCTTCTCTAATACTGACATCAACTTTGCAGAAAGCACTGTTTGTGCTTTGAGAACAGTCTTTGATCTACTGAAATGAAACTGGTATACACCTAGTCTGCCCTTTGATCATGAGTTATGATTCTCCAGGCACAGCTTTGCTGCTAAAGCCTCCTTCTTTAAGTCTAAAATAAAATGCATCTCAGAAGTACTGTTTCATTCAACATTTTACTCTGTCTATTAGCATTTTCGTCAGACTCATTCTTTCTCAGAAGATGCCTTTGCAGCCTTTTTCACGGAGAAGTTTGAGAGCATTGGCACACACTTCCCCGGCCCTCACCTCTGTCACATAAATCTTACATCCAGTTGGCTGGTCTGCTCCTTATTTCCTGTTTTTGAAATGGAGATCTCCAAGATTCCCCATACCAGCAAACTGACCACCTGTCACCTCTACTCCATTCCCTCTCACCTCCTCCAGTCTATATCTACCCCAATCCCATCAACACACACACCATTTCAACAGCCACAAAAACTCACTCGTACATTTTCAGAACCTTTCAAAAGGCTAGGGTTACACTACTGCTTGAAAAACCCATGCGGAATCTAAATCTGTCTAAATCATTTTGTTCCAAAACACTTAAACATGTGGTATCTAACCAGTATTTATTGCCAACTTTCTAACTCAACTGTTGTTGCTCAATAATTTTTAAGTCTTTTCAATGAAAGTTTCTGCAAAAAGAATGTCATTTCTGACAATTCATCACAGTGAAAACATGTCTTACTTGTAGCCTGCTCTCCCATAAGGTCCTCACTTTCTGATTCATCTGGGTAGATTGCATTAACAGAAACCTCATATAGTGTGTCCGGCTCTAGATCCTCCAAAAGATAAGTGGTGTCATCACTGTTAAGAATATCCTAAAAGAAAAATAACAGTGTTATACATAAAAAATGAATACAAATGCATGATGAATGACAAAAAGGTTTGTTGGTGGTCCATACTTCTTTCTTGTCATCTCCTGGCTTTGCCCAGGAAATGCGATAGAGAGAAACATCTGGAGCCCCATGTTCCCAGTGAGCCCGGAAACTAGTCTGAGACACCTCAGAGAATCTCAGATTTTTTGGAGCTGGTACTACATCTACAAAGTTGAGAATAAGGCAAAATATTAATTCATATAGACATGCAACAGACTTATTATATACTATTTAAAAATGGGTTTTGTTAGTAATAAATCAGAGGGGAGTAAAGTTTATAAGGTCAAATGTATTATATTAAAATGCTTATATCCCGTTTTGAGTCTCAAAGAGGTGACTCACATCCCTGCAAAAAAGTTTTTAGTTGTATGAAAAATAGGCTGCACACCCATATAGACCGATCAAACACACTTCCATATACATTACATACATACATTTAGTCACTTAGGAGACACTTTTATCCAAAGCGGCTTACAAATGAGTAATTGTCAGTAATTATGAAGGAAAGCAGCTACACCATATACTTGAACTTTCTCATTTTGCAATTCTAAAGTGCATCCTATACTACAATGCTACTGATATAGAAAATAGATCACTTTATATGGTAGTGTGAATTCGTGTGTGCTGGTACGGTAAGTGGATTGGACCTAACTATGCTACTGATATTTTGTAAACACTTCAGTAACACAACTGGGATAGGTAGAGGTCCAATAACCAAAAATGTCCAGTTACTATTCTTTTAGCCAATCCCAGGGGTCAATGATTTTACATCAGATAGATTGTATCCACAGTAAGTGGATACAGTGTTTAAAAATGCTATAAACTGTGTTTATTCCAGCACAACATACTACTGCACTGCACTGATGAATTGCAGTGCTGACAATCATCCATCCAAATAGTACTTGATCTGTAGTAAGTACAGTGGTCCACTATACTCAATACCAATACTTGGTACCCTTAAAAATTAAAGAACCAAGTAGAAAACAATGTATACAAAAAAAGCTAGACTAGAATTACAACATAAAACATATATGATAAGTGGATCTGAACGAAATTGACAAATAAAAAACCCACGGTGATGTATCCAATAAGGTGATTGTGTGTGTGAAAAATTAGCTGAATTGGAACTCTACCTGTGGTGGCCTGGTTGAGCATTGGGCTACCATTTCCAGAGTCATACACAGGAGAAACAGCCACATCATATTCCGTTTGAGAGCTCAGGTCACCTAGGATCCTTGTTGTCACATCTCCATTCACTTCAAGCTGCATGAAGTGTAAATTACAGGTTAATACAACAGGCCATTTTTTCATCTAAAACATAACAAACCATTTAAGAGCAATGTGTTTGAGGTCATATGCTTTTAAACTAATTCTAATTCCCAACCAGTGATAATTTAAATACACATTTCTGCCTGTGATCAATACTGTGGAAACGATTCCAAACTCCTTAAACTGAAGGAACTTCCAGTTCCTGAACAGTTAAGCCTAAACTCATGAATAGTCTTTCTACCATCATTTGTCATCAGCATGTGTTTAGCTTTTGGTTTCCAGCTCTAAAACTTAAAAGTAGCACTGTGCTTTTATTTATGCTCTTCTCTGTCAGATAGACATAACAATGCAGCTCAGCAACAAAACATCCGAAAAATGAACTGCATGGATTCTATGTGCCACTCAGACCTCCACACATTTCCTTCTTCATTGTGCATCATCTGCTAACTGCATTTACTGGTAGCAGGGTGATCTATCTTCTGAGCTATCCTGCAGCTGCCCCTTTGGGTTACGTAACACATTTTTTGCGACGATAAGAAAAGGGATTCCTATCCATCATTAAGCATCTCCTTTTTTGGTCGCATATCTGGTGTAGTGCACAAACAGATACAACTCTTTCCAGATGACACCCTGGTTCAGCCAGATGTCAAATATCATAAGGTATGTTCTATAGTGACAACTGATGGTTTTAACCTTATAATGTTCATTAGTTTGTGTAGTTAGTATTCTTAGTTCCATTATTACAGAATGTCCCAAGAAAACATTGCATAATAGACTAAAATAGTGGTTTTTAAATATAGATGCATATGATTTTAACTAAATTGAGCTATACTTTTGACTTAATGTGTTGTAAAGGTGCTGCTATTCAGACACATTAGATTGATTTTGCATAGATTTTACTGGTAATGACTTCCAGGACATTCATCTTTTTTTGTTAGCCCTGGCATCTTTGATTTGTTGTCCTTTCATTTACAAAAATCATTTTGTCAGTAGTAAGTAAAATTATTCTAGATCATAACATTTACTTGTTTGAAAAAAATTTTATTATGTTTTCATTATTTTACAGTAATGTTAAACTACTACTAGGGTTGTTAGGGGGGTTCTCATTGAGCATCCAGGGTAGAATGTTTCGGACGCTGGGCAGATACACCGAAAACAGAGCTATAATCCTTTGCTGGACACATGCACACCCACATGCATGCACAAACATTATTTATATATATTCATTCATTCATTATCTTCCGCTTTTATCCTATATTAGGGTCGCGGCAGGGGAGAACATCTTGGGCGCTGGGCAGACACACCCAGGACAGGGCGCCAATCCATTGCTGGACACACACTCACTCACACAGACACACTCTATATGGGGCAATTTGAAGAACTCAATTGACTTGATCCATGTTTTTGGACTGTAGGAGGAAACCGGAGAACCCGGTGGAAACCCACACAGACATGAGGAGAAAATGGAAACTCCACCCAGATGGGGATTCGAACCGGGAATCCCTAGCGCTGAGAGGTGAATGTGCTAACCACTAAGCCACCGTGTCGCCCTATTTATATATAGACAGGGGCAATTAGGGCAGCCAATTCACATTGAATCCATGTCTTCTGACTGTGAAAGGATACCAGAGAACCCGGAGAAAACCCACACTGTAGAACATGGAAACTCCACGCAGATTTGGATTCAAATCTGAAATTCCCAGCACTCAGAGTCAGACGTGCCAACCACAACACTACAGTGTCACCATATTACGGGTGATTCAATACATTTTCATTTTTATCCAATACATTTTCGTTTTCATTGTGTTCCAATACATTTGTTCACATGGAATATGTAAGGCCTTAACAGAAGACTTTAAGGAACACAAAAACCAGTTACCAGTTACCAATGTTCAGTAAATTGCATAACACTTCAAATAAATTTACCTCTTTAATCTCTCCACCATCAGGTTTATAAGTAATGATGTATTTGCGTACAAGACCAGGTGAAGCATCCCAATTTAGTAGCATGCTGCTATGAGTAACATCTGTAATTCTCAGTTCACCGGCTGGAGGCAGCGGCACTGCAGGTCAACAAGAGATAAAGGCAAAGACAAACACAAACAAGTATTGAGAATCTCAAAACCATTGCAAGCATCACTTCTTGGGGCTAGTATGCTCTAGCACCACCTACGGGTCACCCCCTTGTCAGTGAGGGGGTCGCTGGCCTTATCGCCATGGATGGCGATGAGTGTGACGGTGTAGGCTGTGTTGGGAAGTAGTTTCTTCAGTTGTACATCCGTGACCTTGGCTTTCACACGGATCTGTGAAAGTTAACCACAGTAACAGTCAGACCTGACTTAGTTACTAGGAAGCAGTCATGGAATGACTCCTCAAGGATCGGCATTCCTGCTAAACCACAGCAGTGCAGAATTTAGTAATGACTCTAATTATGTGCATAAAATTTACCATATAAAAACTTATAAAAACTATATATGGCATTGATAACACTGAGTCAACAGTGTCAATAGTCAACAAAATAAATTAATAGAATGCTCAACATATTAAGCATTTGACAAAGTTGTCAAAGTGTCATAATATTTCAGAGGATACTAAGAAAAGATTTTCAAAATGTGAATACATTTTACTAGTTATATATGGGCTGGAGTAATGTCGGCTGCGTTACTGATAATTAAGCTATTACCATCATGTATTGCAGTAATGTAGGTGGTGATGCAAATGTAGTGTTTTTAAGTCACCTGGAGCACTGCTGTGGTTAATGTTAGCTCAAGCTACGTTCATACCTCTTTCTCAGTTGAGAGCCCAGTGCCGTTTAAAGGAGAGTAAAGAAGCATGTAGCCCGTGGCTCCCTCAGCTGCCTCCCATTTCACTTTCATGGTGGTGGAGCCAACTTTGTAGATGTTCATACTTCTCACACCATTTAGAGGCACTATAAAGGGGGGACATTTTTTTCTCTTTTTCTTTAGATCTTGTCTTCCTGTCTACTTTAAGGGGCCAGGCACAGCAGGACCAGTGCACGCATACTGGACTGACATATGGGTACATGGCAGACAATGAAAGCCATGAAATATGGTGGATGGATGGATGGATGGATGGCAGTTAATTTCACTTACTTGATGAGTAATGAATTATGAGGACAGACAAATGCAGCAGACACAAATGCTGTACAAATATGCCAGCACAACCGCACAGGCTGCACACGATTACGTTAAAACAACAGCAATAAAACACAGAGCTTGTAAAAGGTCCCAGGACACATTGCGGTGCCATGCAGCATCATGCTGTAAACATTGATAACATTCACAGCTCTGTAAAATAATTGATAATGTAAAGTGCTAAGCAAATGGTTAAAATATTAAACAGCAAAACAAAAACCCAGCATAACAGCAACAAATACAATATACATGACTTCTTATTTTTTATTAAATATAATATGATGTTGCTGTAGCAAATACTATACTTTTCTTTTTTTAAACTAGGAACTACACCAGATTTCACATTGATAATCAAATAAACTTTCAAATAAGTAAAGGAACACATTTGTGGACACAAATGTTGTGTTCTTAGCCAGGTATTGAACAAATAGGAGGCCCAGAGAAATTAAATATGTTCTTAATTGGAATTGCTGATTAGAAATAGTTGCCATCTGTCACAAGTTAAGATGGCAATGGGGGCAGACTGCCTTTTGAAACAGTCTTAAATGGTTCCAAATTTCCAGCAGCTTCTGTATGACATCAAGGAATAATTTAACAGATTTTTATCATATCTGATTTCAAGTGCATTTTCACATTTCACATGCTAGCCACAGTATAACAAAGAAGCTCTTAAGAGATCATTTGTTTTTTCCAGTGGGGGACTGGCCATGTGTAAATGAGAGTAGAGAAAAGGTAAATTACCTACTGTGGCAATGGAAAATGATACAGCAACATCAATCCCAGGAAATTCAGAATCAAAATCTTAATCACCAGTACACAGTGATCAGTAGGCATGTTTGGTAAGAGGACATCAAGGAGAATAAATGCATTTACAGCCATGAGAAAATTCACAATCAGATTTTTTTTAAATTTAGCATCTAATTGGCAGCTATTCCTTCCTTGCATCTTTTAAGGACACAAGCATTTCTCATGCTACTTAGACTATTTAAAAAGAAAAGTATAAAAGGACAGACTAGCTTAGTGGTATCTTATTTGCTAAATGACCTAATGTAAAAAAGACTGCTGTGGTCATCACTTCTTCTACAAGATGAGTAGTACTAGTAATCCTTTAAAATGGGTAAGGGGAAAACTATTGTTCATGTCAAAAGTGTGCAGATTTTTAAATGAGGAAAGTGGAAGGATTCAGCTCTGAATTTAGTGGAAAAGGGATATAGAGTGTGTCAGGTTGCTGCTATTCCTAAAGTTTAAAAGACAAACAAAGCCACAGCCAATTGTTTGAGGTGGTCTTCAGTTTTTCCATGGCTGTAAACACTTAAAAGCAAACAATTAAAACAACTTCTTCATTACAATCTAATGTAATGATGATAGTGTTGAAACTTTGACCCGAATAATATCAAAAGTAAATTGTGGTGGAACGGAACTTGGTCCTTACGTGTGGTTTCTGTGCCTGTTAGTGGCTCACTGCTCTCTTCACCAACCACAGAGTAAACATTTACTGTATATTCAGTCAACGGATCCAGTCCTTCCAGCACCACTGTGGTCACTGTCCCATCCACAAACAACTGTAAATTGGACAAAAACATAAAGAATGTAAGCAGACCTTGAGATTACTGGAAAAATAAAGAAGTAGCAAGTTCTCAAGCCTTTACCAAAAATGCATCCCACTGTAAACCCAAGTGTTCAATAGATTCATTTATCAGTCTAAAAAATCTATCAAAATGAAACTGAAATGAAAATATGAGAATTTAAGAATAAAGAAACTATTCATGCTGCATACAAAATTTCCCTCACCCCTTCCCTTACCGCACAATGGGGTAAGATATAAATCTGAAACCTAAAGGGATTTTTGTAGACAGACCCCATTTAAAAAAAAAAAAATCCCTGTGCAAGAAACAAAAAGATGAAACAAAATTGACAATTTAATAGTTATTTATGACAATATTTAAAGAAACTACTTCAAAGCTAATTTTAGGATTAAGGCTTTGAAATGTCTTTAATAGAAACTCTTTCATAATACCGCTACATGAAAATGTAGCAAAGAAAAAGTGCATAACAACCATTTTCACTCCACTCTTCAAAATTTGTCTTAAGACAGTGTTCCTTGGAATTTTGGCACATTTGTAAGAACTCTGATGATCATAAACTGATTGTTGAACAAACAAGTTCAGGATTCTGTAGTGGCAAATGTTATGTTATAAATCCAGACCTGTGACATACACTGGTGCATAATCACCATCAGCAGCCTTAACTGACACAAATGAGGACATGATTCATCAAAAAACTTAACAGATTTGTCCACATACTTGTGTCTATATATTGCATAACACAATAGTTGTTCCCTCCTCTCTTTAGAAACTTACAGAATAGCTTGAACGATTATTTTGACTTTTCTTTACTGTACAAGGTGACCCTGTTAAAAGCAATACCACAGGGCAAAAAAATACATTAAATCCTTTTGCACTGTTGCCAATCACAATTAGGTAAATCCCTTCAAGGCAAGAATGTTTTTGAAAAATCTGTCAGGTTTACTCCCTCTCTAAAGTAGAGATTAAAGAGCACTCACTGTCATTTGTACATCTATTAAAAACAAACCAGTCTGATGGAATCAAGAAGTAGTACTTATATCTGTGACTTTTCTCCTGAGCCTCAGGAAAAAAATGTGATACCTGTTGAGACTGTCCTCCAGAGACCGGCATGTACTCAACACGATACTTTTCAACAGATCCCTCAGGGGGAGTCCAGGTGGCATGGAAACTGTAGTGGGTCACGTCAGAGGTCACCAGGTTAGTAGGTGAAGCCGGTCCATCTCCTGAAGTGGATAATAACAACAATTTTAACATTTAACCCTATTTAAATGCTGCTTATGTAGTTTTTTTTTCCCATTCGCAGTGCTTTCAGTACCAAGTAAATAGGGCAAAGTTTTCCTTTACTTAATTATATGACCTTTGACTAACAACTTTAAGGAAAAAATTATCATGGACAAATTCTAACCCAGTTTCCATTAGACTTTAACAGCAAAGGAATTCTGTTTATTTAAAAAAAAAATCTAAATATAATACAAGTTGACTCTCTCAGTGACTGCAAGTCTGCCCCTACATTTTTTAAGGAAGGACTATAATGAATGATTCACTAGTCCCACATAAGAGCTTAAAAATGAGTACAATAAAGAAAAATAAATAACTTATTTCAAAGAAACTTCCCACTATGAAAGTTTTCAGAATTGTACTTCCTTTATCATACACTAATATCACCAGATTTATTGCACGTCTATTTGTACATATGTTTTGTGTCAAAGACTCAATCCAAATTTAATAAATAGGACCTGAAGGGGCTGTATGACTTTACAAGCAATTCACAAACTAATTAGTCTTTCATTATCACATATCAAATCAAATAGGTTTAATTTTGTCAGAATGGGGTAATAAGGAATATGATATTTCAATGTCTGTGCCAATTTAGGAATTTACCCAGATCAGGAATTTGGTTTCTCCAAATATACAAGGATGGTCATTATAGTTGGCCTTGGACTCACCTCGGCCCTTTACACTCTTACAGAGGTTGTCCGTCAGCTCATCGACAATGTCTAGCAGGAAAGAAAAGTCAGCCACGTTGTACATATGGATCTCATCAGGATCCGAGGCGATCGTGCGCAGCTCATTCTCATCAGCGTTTTTCACTCCTACAAACCACAGTAAAACAAGAAAATCAGTTCTCTTGTCTACACTCACACTCAACAAATAAATAAATTACTGCTTGCTTTTGATGTTTAAAAGCCAGGCTTTTATAAACTGAGAAGAAATTACCATCTGAACAAAGCTTACTTTAAATGCATCGTAATCAGAGCAATTAAAACAAAAAAAAAGAGTTGTTTTAAGTGCAGACAAGTGAAAAAGCTCCTCACCGATAGCATATAGCTCAATATTATTGTCACGCAGATTTTGAGAGTTGGCAACAATTTCATCTTGTGATTTTCCATCGGTGACAAGGACACCAATTTTACGGGAGTTTGGTCGCATGCCAACATTTTCTTTGAAATTGTTCTGGAGGATATAATTTAAGGCAAGTCCTGGGAAAAAAAACAAACTTCATTAAATTAGAGTGTCACAAAGATAGGAAGACTTTTGATAATGTACACTGTGGAACAAATAAACATACCGGTGAAGTGTCTATATGTAAACATCTAAAGAAGTTCATACGTACCAGTTAACGTGTTTCCCCCTTTATAAGGCAAATTGGCCACAGCGTCCAGCAGAGAGTCCCTAGTTCTGTGTGCATTCAGATGCCATTCAGTCTTTGGATCTCCACTATATTGGGCCAAACCTACAAGGAGTAATGAAATTAGTTCCACTACATCTGACACAAAAAAATATGTTAATGTTTGATGAAATATGATTTACCAATCTGGACACGTTCTGGACCAATGTCGAAAACGCCCACCATGCGAGCGATGAAAGCTCTGATGGTTTTAAAATTTATTCGACCGATACTCCAGGAACCATCAACTAACAGGACAATATCAGCCTGGGCATTGGTTTTGCACATTACATCTGAACAACAGAGGACAACATAGTCAAGAACTACAGTCCTGTAAGTAGTCAAGAGATCAGATGAGCACTTTTAAGAACAAACACAACTCACAATTAAAACAAAACCAATTAGGAAGAAAAAATGAGACCAGACAAGCTAAAAAATATATTTATTAATATATACTTTGTGTACAATATCTGCTTCTAAAACAATACACAGCTTTAATACAACTGATCATAAAACTGTTCATTAGAAGTGAATGAAGAATCCATCCTGAGCAGTGTGATATTACTTCTCCAGAGTTACTCTTTTCACATTTCCATTCCTGTTTAAAAACATGAATGGTGTTTTGCTGGCATCAACTGCCCCTGCTTAGAAAGAATGCAATCACAGAAGCTCAAGCATCAAACAAATTTGTACACAAATCAAGCTGTAGCAATTGCTTCAATTATTTATCTGTGAACCAGGAAAAGAGATGCCTAAAGGACAGGAAGGACTGACTAACATTCAAATTCTACAGAACACATAGTTGTTTTGTTTAACAGAATATGAGCTCCAGGTATCAAAGAACTGGGTGTGCCAGCTAAACCAATGATTGTTCTCCAAAAAACATTAAAAGTAATCAATTATACACTCAAATTCATGACATATTATGGGCAAGCAAAAATACTTTACAGTTTCAGATTTTTGACTTTTTTAGATGGAAAGGTAATTACCCTGCTGTCAACAACAACCTATAATTTGAATCGTTATTTTAGACTTCTGAAAGATCATTTCTCTGATACTATCAATAAATTAAATGCTGGCATTTCAACAATTCAGGTAGCAACCTACTAAGTTCAATGTTTTTAAGGTTGCTCTGGAATTTCAGCATGTGCAAACACATGGCCTGCCTTTATCTCCATCTGACAATACATGATTTAAATGGCACATCATGTGTTCAACATTATGGTACTGCTAAAGGGAACGTCTCAGGACTAGCTTGCTTTTGATGTTGTGTAATAATGTAATAATACTTACATTGCCTTTAAAAAACAACCATTTACAAGTTGTTGGAAAGTCTTGAATTACATGTTATGAATGTTTTTTACATAGTTAATATTGTTAATGTAATTAAAAAGCTTGCTTTAACTAGAGTTAAAGAGTGCATCTGTGTTTATCCCCACAGAGAAAAGCACCTTAGACTGCAGTTAAGATATGTCTCTATAACGTTTGCACATCTGGATCCAGATATTCCAGGTCATTTATCTTTTTTGTCCAATTGCAAAACAAAACCCACCGAGCCTTACGTCTCCTATTAACTGGAACAGACTATCCAAGGTTTGTCTTGTGTTTGAATCAATTCATCTTGCCTTCAACCCTGACTAACTTTCCAGTCCCTGCTGATTAAAAACATTCTTTCCAACATCAGAGTGGCACCAGTGGGTCTCACCATAGGGATGCTGTTCCTAAGAGTCATGAGCAACATTAGATTTCTACTAAATGTAGCACTTCACAGCACGAACAGAATGTTCCATTTTTGTCTTAAATGACCTGGGAAGTTTTTAAAACAAGTTTTTTTGTTTCTCCAAATGGTATGTCATCATTTGTTTTACAATTAGTTTGAGGTTTTTTATATGAAAAGCTCCTTTAATCTAAACCTATACAACTCTACAGCTCTTTAATTTAGTTTTACAGTGTTTAAATATTTATATAGTTATTTAGGTTTCTTTGTTAGTTTTGACTATGTCCTCCTTGCAAGTGCACCGCAAAGTGCCGCTGTGGCTTTAGGTCTTTATTACAGCACTTTAGGAGCCACTCCTATTAGTTTTTATTTTCTTCCGTATAAGTTCACACACTTAAAAAAAACATGAAATGTAGTCAAAGCAAAAATCTACACCTACTCTGACTTTATCGGGATGAAAATAAATATATCTTATTATTATAATTATTCTTCTTATTATAATAAGATGTGTTTATAACACGATCATGTGATGCTTCAAATCAATACAAAATATCTTATTTTAACTAATCAAGTTACATCTCATGACAACTCATTGCATCAAAAGTAGTGGGGAAAGAGAATGAGACAGACAATTAAATAAATAGAACATGTATATACATACACATTTACCCACATTTCATGCCGACTGACCTTTCCTTCCCAGTTCTAAAGCCATTTTAAACTATGAAATATTTAAATGTATACTCTATCTTCCTCTCCTCATATGCAGACCAGTAAAGTTAAGCTACTGGATCTGCTTCCAATTAAGAGTTGCATTCCGCGACTAAGCTAACCCATCCAAACTTCCACTTTTCCCTTTTAGCCCCCTTTTTTCTTCCACACCCCAACACGCATATGAAGTCTCTCTCTAAGTGGCAGAGTAGTAAAACCTGAACAGATATAGCTTACATCATACTCCAAAACCCAACTCAAGATGAAGTCACTCTTTGGAGCAGTCAGTGAGTTTAGTTTTTGTAGCCCAATTAGCAAAACAACAATGGCATATGTAGTTGTTCATCTGACTTGAAGCTGAAAGTGTGTTTTCCAAACACAGAAGAGCTACAATGCCAAACAGTGTGTAATCTGTATAGATGAAGCTATTATACACATTAATAACTTTAAAATATTAAAAATCAATTTCCAACTGCAGTAGGTTTTAAAGGTAAAACATTTGTATCAAATTTAAGCTATAGCTAGCTTGTGAACTGCTAACTGGGATAGAGAATCACACTACCTGGAGTCTGAATTGGAAGTGAAGCAGGCTCATCAGAGAGAGTGGTCCTTTCTTCTCCAGCCAAAGGAACACTCTCTCCTCCATCAAACACTCCAAACACACTTACTGAGTACTTGGTGTTTGCCCTGTGGTTAAAAAAAGTGGCTTTATTTTGTCCAAACCAGACATTTGAATAACACAAGAAATTGTACGTTATAACAAATACCTGAGTTCTTCCAAAACTACAGTATTGTCAAATGGACCAACTAGGAGTTGTCCCAAATCAAGTACATTCTCAGTTGGATGGAAAGTGACCTTATAGCCCTTTACTTCACCAGGCGCATGATCCCATGTCACCCTAAAACTGGTCTTAGTGGACTCAGAAGTTTGTAAGTTTCTTGGACCTTTATATGGTGACACTGAAAGAGAATAGAAAAGGATTTAACTTTTCATATAAAAAGGGGTTTTCAAATATCTAGGATTAAAATCTATGTCGAATTAAATACCACACTGAAGACATATTATTATTATTAACATAATGATGTATTTAGAGCTTAAGTATTATACAGCTACATCAGTCTCTCTGCTGCATGGCATTAGAAAAATTAAAGCTTCTTTTTCATTAACTACCATTATGCTGTTAATAAATATGTAGTGGATTTTGATGTTAATCATTTTTAATCTTTAAGCATGTACAGTAACAGTCCAGCAAACACACTATTGTTTTTTTTTTTTTTTAAACTATAAAGATTTTTTCATGTCAAGCAGCAATATCCTCAGTCATTTAAAAGATTAAGCTGTCATGTAATAAATCCTACCATGGTAACATAGTCTAAACATTCTTGCCCTGTCAAAATGATTTATTTCAGTGTTTAAAATCAACATACGTACATGTAGTTCCGGTTCCTTGCCTTGCTTTACCATCTCCATGCGTGTAGATGGGAACCACATTAATATCATAGGTGGTAAGGGGCTGTAGGCGCCGCAGAACGATGGTGTTTGTGGCACCTGAGGTTTTGGTGACCATTGGACGAGCTCCATCTAAAGTTTTGTATGTTACTCTGTAATTGGCAACATTGCCTGGAGCTGGCTTCCAAGTTGCCCGCATGCTTTTCTCAGTTTCTTCACTTACAGTGATAGCCTTGTCTGCAGCTGCAACTGAAAAAAGAAAAATAAATTAGTGACTTCTACATTTTTGTGTATGTGACACGTGTGACTGTGATATCTCATCTTATAAACCTCCTCATTGTTTGACTAAAATAACCATAGCTTTTTTCAGTAAGAACAGATTCTGCTTTAGGCAAAATATAGACATTCAGGGACCTCCCTAGCTTTTTCTTTCTATACTTTACTGATTTCAGCAACAAAAAAAATGTAGAACAAATTATCAGAACTATTCACGGAACACTTTTAGACCACAAAAGTAAGTGTTTTATGGATGGAAAATACAACTTCCAAGTTTTGTGAGTGCTGGCTGACCCAAACAGATCCAATATGTTACCGAGAAACTGAGAAAGTTCATATGATCACTGAATTACAACACTGCCCCCCAAAGCTGCTCAAGGCTTGTTTTTTCTTAAAATGGCAGATGGTAGACTGGCCAACATCAATAAACAAATAGGCAAATGTGTATTTTTCCATTTTAGCATTTGCTTGTCATAACCAGAAAGAGAATTCCAAAAATTGGGCTCTAGTTCCCTTCATATGGTATTCTCATTTTGGCCTAATAAGTAAGCTAAGCCAGGGAGGTGATGTCAATCTACACTCGGATTCTATGCTCCACATCCTGCTTTTAATGCAAAGCAGGTGTGATACATTACATCAATGGTTTGAAAAACCATATGCGAGTTAGCACTTACATAAATTAACACAGTGGGTATGTCGGTGGCAATTCACAGCAATTCAGTGGCAATTCAGTGCCAATTTTAATGACGCTATTCTTAAACTTGTGAAAGGGATCATAAGTCCCGCTCACATTTTCCACATTTCATTACAATTCCAGACTCAGATTCATCATAAAGCCTTTGTTTTTTGTTCATCTGAGACTCTGTCAATATACTACATGAATATACTACATATTTTCAGCTGACTAAAAAGTTTCAAAATAATTCATATTAATAAAACTAAATAAAGGGTTCAAAATTTTTTTATATAGTGCATCATAAAAGGCAAGGACATTATATATACTGTATTCAATATAATTTATGTCTAAATGAATAGACCCTCTTTGTCTTTTGATGGGGACCATAGAAGGACAAAGGCCTTGGAGGTCAAAATTGCTCTCCTGAACAGAGTTAATGAGCTCACCGCCCACCCAGACTGTGACTGAGCAATAAAAATGTAAGCAGAAATGTGTGTGGATATGTTTGGGACAGCTGTACAGACCATAGTGGCTTGAAAACTGAATACTTTATGACAAATTAGAAAATCATTGCTTTCATTGTTAGTTTAATAGAAAATATTTTTAAAAATTTAAATAATTTGTCTGAAGAGAAATATATATATATATATATATATATATATATATAAACTGTCAATTCAGAGAAAATTAATTAAAAATGTATTGATATGATTTTAAAAATTTTAATTATTAACTTATTCTGACGGTTTTTAAAAATGATTTCTGTATTAATGTTGACTGGTCTTCCAAAATCACCAAAATTTGATACGCTTTATCAATTTTATGACAATTTTGCAAATCCTAAAACGTATATCTTAATAACCTCTCTATGTGTGTCATGTCTCAGGTCAGCTCAGGAAGCGGGGCCCCTCTTTGAGAGTAGAGCAAAGTAAAGAGGGGGAGCTCCTCTGCTGCATTCATTATGTGGGTGTTAATGGACTTACCATCTGTGGTTTCCTCTCCCACCAGTGGCTCCCCCTCTCCATGGCCGTAAGCTGCGTAGACAGAAACCTTGTAACGTGTCTCTGGTGTCAGCCCCTCCAGCACAGTGGAGGTGACATCACCAGGCAAAGTCTTTTCCCCAGCCTCATTGGTGAACATGGATTTCCAGGTGACCCGGTAGCGACGGACATTGCCAGGTGCAGCAGTCCAGGAAACAGCAAAACTGGACTCTGTGACATCTTTAGTCACCAGGTTTTTAGGAGAGTCAAGAACTGCAGAGGAGAAACAACGACGAAGTCAAAAATCTTTTGATATCTTTGATAACTGTTTTTGTACTTATTTGTCTTGAAGGTATAAAGGTCATAGTGCTCAGTGGAAATATAACTCACTGTTATTACTAATATTTACTACTGCTGTTTAATTTGTACATAAATCACAGTTATGTTACAGATGGACAAGTTCGCTCCGAGAAAGGGTGTGTTGGGCTTAAATAGAAAAGAGCACCGGTATTTTACAAATGTTGCTAAATCCTAAACCAGTCCACTGGCGATAGCCTTAAGGATTTTTAATATTCTATTTGAGTCTATTATGAATGGGTTAAAATGTTCTGCTAAACTAATCACTTTCATCAGTTTGATTTTCCATCCTACAAAAAAAACTTATTTTTTCTAGCGGTTCTGTGCCTTCTCTCTATTTTCTCACTGGGGCTAATGTTGAAATCAAGAGAGGTGAAAAAGGAAAGATATATTAGCCAAAGTTGATTTGTAGTAGTGGATATTGGATGCCAGCAAATATTTGGCATTGTCAGTCAGTAAGAGACTTTTTGACCACAGGGTGACTACCAGACTCCAACCACTCACAACTTTCGAGTTTTGAGCTCAGACAGCCAGTCAGATGCTGGCTATTTGGTGACAATTAACATAATATGAGACTCAGTGAAAAATATAAATCACAAACATGAGAGCTTTGGAATTGTAATTCCCCTTTGCTCAGTGTTCATTGGTGAAACATTAGCATGTGTCTATTATCAAAATATTACCCCGCATGCTAGGTGGCATCTTTACAATGGGATTATTTTCTGGATGAGAAGTAATGAATTCTACAAAGTATTGGAAATGAATTCCAGCCTCCAGAGAACCTTTAAATATAATGTGTTATGGCAACAGCAGCTGCCAAAACGACATGATCCCCACATCCAGATCACTGACAACAGTTCAGTCCTACAAGGTCCGGCTCACTCTGTAATGACTCCGGCAGACATATGTCCTCCTTTCTGTTATGTGTAGACAGAACTAAATGCTAAAGCAAATGGTGACTTAGTTTACACACTTAGAAACCTCTTGATCGCTGAGATCTGGTCTCAATCCTTAAACTAAATGTGATTTCTTGCTGTGTAGCAGCAAATAGAAAAGCAGACACGTTCACAAAACTGGCATATGGCCAGTCTCAGGATTAAGATTAGAAATTATGAAGGCGATTTACTGATCACCTGGAAGCAACTCAAAAACAAACTCACCACACACTTCCCCCACAAACAGTAAAAAAAACAGCCCACCTCAACATCATTTAAAGCTCCTGCTCACACAGATTTATGAGGAGAAATAACAAAACAGCATGACATTTAACCCTCATGGTCTCTTATGTTCCATGGTTTAACTTTTAAAGGATTTAAGCCTAAACAAATACAAAAAAGTGCTGAGTATTTATGATCTAGTAGGATATATGGGAAAGGGCTGCATTTAAAAATTCAGGACAAAAAAAAAGTCAATAACCACAGTCAATAACCAGACCTCTATAATGTAATCCTGGTCAATCACATGTCCACCACGGCAGATGTTTTGGTGGTGAGTTAGTGTGTTTCAGTGGTATGAGGAGAAACAATCCACTTTGTGAAAATGTCCAGCCATCAGCATCCTGTGGGCCGTGTACTGTGAACAATGATGAGGGATTGGAGCCTGACTAATTCCAACAAATGAGCTACTGTTTCTAATTTTACTTCTACAATATGAAGCAATGAAGAGAGTACACAGTAAGTGGCCAGAGCAGCACTACTATGTCTGATCTAATATATACATATATATATATATTTATATATATATAGAGAGAGAGAAAGAGAGAGAGAGCGAAGAAATTAGCATACTAAAGGAAATTTACTGGTGTGTGATAAACACATTAGGTAAAAGCAAAGTCTGCACTCCCACAATCCTGTTTTCATTTAACTAAAAAGTATTTATTAATAAAAATTCCTACAGATGTTTCTTCTTGGGATTATAATTGTCCATAATTCTAAAAAAGGTCACAGAAACCAAATGTACTAACTGTGCCTTTTAAAATCAGAAATAACCAATTGCACAAACTACATAACTTTTTAAAACTACTGCTTATTAAAAAACAAATATGATAACAATGATAAATTTTTACAAACTCTTGTATAAACATGTAACCTTCAGGCACGTTTTTCTATTGAAAATTCCTGCACAGTTTATACGTCATCTATCCGAATGTGCCTTTAGGCATAGTTTGTCTAATTTGTAGTAACAGAATTAACAGGTTCTAAAAAAAAAGTGTACTCTGAGAAAATCCAATAACTAGGGTCATTCACAGGGGACCAAATAAGAGGTATTTTCCCATATACCCACCCATAGTTGCTTCTGACCTTAAAGGCTCTCTCAGGAGCACTTCCTTAATTGTGCTGAACTGACTAGTGGCTCCTTTTGAGGGTTTCTGGAATCTGATGGTATATTTAAAACAAAGAAACCTGTGTCCACTGTGATGTAGTATTCTACAGAGCCTAGGCTGGAGAAAACATGTAATCAGAAAAAAATCTGAAGCTTCCTTATAAGTCAGTATAAATTATAGTGAATGAGGGGAAAAGAAAAGAACTCACAAAAGTGTATTGTGCTAAATTATATTGAAACTACTTTGTGGAAAAAAGGTCATATTGCGTAGCTTTCTGTACTTTTACGAACAAAACATTTTATGGAATAAGGATATTTCCCACATGCCACTATTTCCAAAAGTATTTCTAAAATCATACAATAAAATTAACCCTTTTTCTGCTTCACATCATCTAAATCTCATCTCATTATCCCCTGCCTAATCCTCTAATAGGATTCCCCATGCCTGTTCAAAGGTGTTTCGGGTGCTGAGCAGATACACCCAGGACAGGGTTCCAATCTATCGCTTGGAGGAAATCAGTGATTTAAAGTCACTTCACCTTGAATCCAAGTTTTTGGACTGCAGAAGGAAACCAGAAGACCCATGGGGACACAAATAGAATTGAAACTCTACTCAAACGCCATGAGAATAGAAACTCCACCCAGATCGGGATTTAAACCTGGATCCCCAGTGCTGAAATGCAAATATGCTAACCACCAAGTGACCATGCCACTCATTATATAATTCAATAAATTGAAATAAGTAATGGTAATATTGTATATATTTAGACACTAAAAACTGAATTCTCAGAATATAATCAGGTCCTAAGCAATGCTCCATCCTTTCATTCATTTTCAAAGGTGCTTATCCTAATTAGGGTCACCAAAAGTGATGAAGCCCACACCAGGACAAATCACTAGCTCATCTAAGAGCAGACATTTAGATACACATTTGTACCTAGAGGCAATTTAGTGTTTTCAATTCTCCTAACAAATTGATTTTGGAAATTCAGAAGAAATGAGCTTCTTAAGGAAACCTACAGACACCAGGAGAACATGCAAACTCTACAAAAAGGATTCCTGACATTTATCTGGGAAATGAGCTCAGTTGTTTCCTCTTTTGAAATAACACGTTTTCATTTTAGAAGTTCTAACCAGCTACTGTCAAACAACTTAAAATCTGTTAAATCTCACCGCCCTCTGTTCTCTGATTAGACAAGCATGGGCTTATTACTGTACAGTCATTATTTAGTTTCTCTTTGTGTGTCAATATTTTAGTCAGCACTAGTCCACCTAATGACATGCTGACTACAGGAACATCTGTCTGTAATCCAACACTAGCAAAGCACACTTTCTTTTTGCCCTTTCATCACGCTCAGTTGAACGAAGGCAGCACTCCACCAGAGGGAATCCCTGGGGTGAAGCAGGGGAAGTCCTACATCAACAAGAGAGATTTAGCCTCCATCATCTGGGCTAAGCCAAACATGAAAAATCAGGAGCTATCATTATGGGAGCTTCAACAGAGAAACTATTGTTATCCAAACGGACCAGACCATGTCAAACCAAAACCTTACACCTCAAAATTTTACAATATTGCAAAAACAGATGCCATCCTCACCTTAAATGTGTTATTTTTACTGATCTATTAGTCGGTTCCCAAACATAAATAATTAGATTATGTATGACAGGGACAAATTACAAATGTGTTTGAAATGGCATTCCTTTTCTACAGATGCTGTTTAGGGTAAAGCTGCAGCAGCAGACAAAAACGAAGCATGTGTTTCTGTTAGCGAAGCATTCTTAGTTTATGGGCTTCCGTTACCTTTAACCAAACAGCATGTGTGCTAAAGAACTTGTGTGTCACATTACATAAGTCTGGCTCTTCGTGAAATGTTGGATTTCCATAGCTAAAGAACACTCCAGCAGACAAGGAGGTATGGATTCAAACTGCTGCCTAATGCTGCTTCATTTGATGTTTCAGCCAGCATTTAACTAAGCAATGCCAAAATAAAAACACCAATGATGTGCTTTAAAACCATTGCCTACCTTCCAATGTGGTGCCTTTTCCCAGAAGTGGATTTCCCATTCCAGAGGAATACTGGGCACTAACAAAAAGCTCATATTCCGTGTCTGGTTGCAGGTTATTAAGCATGGCAGTGGTGGAGTCTGCTTTAACAGTAACCTCATAGCGCTGGCCACCTTTAGGCTTATAGGCTATGTGGTACTGAAGCACATTCCCAGGAGCAGCTTGCCATGAGAGTTTCATGGTGTACTCTGTTTCTTCAAAGACCCTCAAATTGCGTGGTGACCCTTTGACTGTAAAAAAAAAAATATGTATATATACTTTTAATAAACTGGATCTGCGCACTTTCTAATACTAAACTAAAAAGTAAAAGGTAATGATGGCTACATAGCCAAACAGAATGCTAACCTTCCTTTGTGGTACCACGAGTGTCCATTGCAGCCCCATTGCCAGATGAGTATTCAGGAACAACAGTGACATGATATGTAGTGATTGGAAACAACTCCTGTAGCACAATCGTTGTTTGGCTGCCATCAGTCTCGGCTTCTAATTTGTCACCACCATCTACAGGTTCATAACGAAGTCTGTAGCGCAGAACAGACCCTGGAGCTGCCTTCCAGGAAACTCTGAAACTGTCTATGGTCTCCTCTGTCACCCTAAGATCTCTGACTGCACCTTGTTCTATATTGGTGAAAAATAGGAGTCCATTTTTAGAATCATAAGAAAGTTTAATTAAACTATTCTATAGCATTAATAGCTCCTTTTACAGCAACATGAAAATAATAGGCATTACCTTCTAATGTGGTCTCTTGTCCTGTTAATGGGAAACTGTCCCCTTTATCATACTGAGCAAATACATCAACTTCATAGGTGGTGAGTGGAGTAAGATAAGGCAATACCACAGTGGTAGTGTCCCCAGGCAAATACAAAGAGATGAAATCTCCAGTTATATCAAGAGCTGGCCGGTAACGCACTAGATAAGACATCACATCCGTGGCCTCAGAGACCCATGTGGCCTTGAAGCTTCTAGATGTCACCTCTGAGAAGGATAAGGAATGTGGTGGAACCAAACCTGCAAGAGACATTGGTATCAAAGTGAGTCAACAAATTTGTTCAGTTCAGTGCTTATAAGGTTATAAAAATAAAGGACCAAGAATATTATTTCAAGCATAGTTCTTTGGAATGAAAAGGCAAACAATAACAGACCTAAATCAACTAATGCCTGAGAGATGTGGATCGGAAAAAGATCAGACTAACTTTGAAAAGAGCAATAGCGCTTGAGTCTGTTCAGTATCATTAAATCTGTTAATCATTTCTTAACTTAATCGTTAATGTGTCGTTCTTGTAATTCATTTCATATAATGCTGATAATTGTGTCTGAGGTGCATTTTGACCTTGTATCTGTAGTCCTATTTTACCTGTACTTGCATAATATTGAGGTTATGATACGCGATGGCCAAAAAATATGCAGTTAGGGTAAATCAAGTTCGTTTCTTACTTTTCTTAATGATATTGAGAAGTTCCTGCTCAATTCTGAGGCAAATGGATTGAGTTAGCTCCTTAGAGATCCTCTCAAAAGCATCAAAGTCTTCCACTTCAAAAACGTGATTGTCAGCAGGAAAGTTAGCGATGGCCTCCAGCTCGCTTCTCACAGCATCTTTAACACCCACAGCAAAGATCTCCACGTCGGAGTTTCTGAGGTTGGCAGCAGAGTCTTTGAAGGAGTCTGAAGACTTTCCATCTGTAATGAGCACCATGACTCGTGGCACACTGTCACGTGCACCACGACTTGCTACAAAGATTTTCTCTCTGACATATGTCATAGCCTTGCCAGTGTTGGTGGAGCCACCGCGGTAAGGAAATGTGCGGATGGCTTTCAGCACTGCGCCACTGTCATGGTGCTTGTTGAGGGCAAATTCAGTGTAGGGGTCTCTGCTGTACTGCACTAAGCTGATCTGCACTTTGTTGGGACCAATGTCAAAGGAATTGGCCAGCACCTCGAGGAAAGCCCTTACTTTCGCAAAGTTTGCCAATCCAATACTATATGAACCATCAACCAGCAACACGATATCAGCTTGAATATTCACATCCAGGGAACAATCTGTTAAAAGGAACAAAATAACTATTTAATAGTGCACAAGCAGTCAGTCATATTATTGTCTAAATGTATGTAAATGTTTCTTTACCTAATGACACTTTGATAGGTTGGGTCTTCTCCATTGCCAGAACTGGTTCACTTGGCATAAGTCCTTTAAGTGCAAACAAACTGATCTGATATTCTGTTTCCGGTGACAAATCCCTTACATTGACTGTGGTCTGGGAGGGTCTAGTGTACAGCTCTTGACGCTTGCTGCCTGCTAGCATTGGCATGAACTGCAGTTTGTAGCCAGTGACGTCCCCTAAGGAGGCATCCCATGTCACTCTCATGGACTTGGAGGAAATCTCAGCTACTTGGAGGTTTGATGCTGGTTCAACAACTACAGGAAAACATAAACAGTACATAGTTATCAGGAATTCTGTATTAGATATATGTGGGTTGAATTTTTAAAAATACTGTGTTTGAGAAGAGTCACTGATTTACCTTCTTCACCACTCGCAAGTGAGTTAAGTTGATCTTCAACTCCAGAACACACCTCTGTGATGAGTTGCTGTTGTACGTCCTTAATCAAGTCAAAGTCTACCACACTGTACACATGCTTGTTGTGAGGTGTGGAAGCTATTTCTTTTATTTCATCTTCATCTGCACCCTTAATACCTGTGTAGTCAACAAAGAGCTATGTGACGATGAAAAGTAACAGAACCCTTGTTTTAAAAAGACACAAACATTCCATGTTGATAACATGACAAATATTGAGCCATACCTAAGACAAAAACTTCCACTCCTATGTTACGCAATCTTTTGGCATACTCATCCACAGGGTCCTGCGATTTTCCATCTGTGATTATCATGGCCACTTTGGGAAAACTTTTCCTGGATCCAGCAGACTCAATAAAAACGTTTTTTACCAAATAGTCAATGGCTTCACCTGGTATCACCATTAAATAGAAAGGTAATAAAGAAAATACAAGTTGAGAAAATCATTGAGCGAAATAGTGTTACATGTACAAAGAAAAAGAAAAGGAGTAAAACACTGTTTAAAGGGCTGGTTTAAAACACCTACCCGTCATAGTGTTTCCCCCTTTGTAGGGCAGGTTGCGGATGGCCCGGAGGAGCTCTGCTCGCTTGAAATACTGGTTCAGGTTGAATTCTGTTCTGGTGTCTGAGCTGTACTGCACCACAGCCACTCTAGTCTTGTCCTCTCCAAGGTCAAAAGCTCCAGCCATTGCTCCAATAAAACTGCGGATGAATTTAAAGTTTTCTCTTCCAACACTCCAGGAACCGTCCACCAGGAAAACCAGGTCTGCTATAGCACTCACTGAGCATTCTGGTCACACAAAAAACAGGTTAATAAATATTTAATAACATTGAACTTATTAATTATGTACCTTAAAATCTGGATATTAAAGAGCAAAGAGCAAACAAAATAATTTTAATTCCTAGTAATAGCACACCATACTTCAACACACACCATACGTAGCACATTCCATAAGTCACAGACACCAGTTCAAACAAATGCTTGTGGTATGACTGGAAAAAATAAAAAGCTGTTTCTTCTACATTAGGCATTACTCAGCCAAACAATATGCATCCTAGAAGGGAATAATAAATCCCTAAATTCATGCTTATCCAAAGGTGCCAACAGCTCTTCTCCCTCTTTCAAAAGAAGACAGCAGTTTCAATCCAGCCAGAAATGAGCTGGAGAATTTTATGAATGGCTCAATTGATATAATAGCATGACTCAGAAGTTTACTGAGGTCAGACTTGTGGGTTCTTTTCAACCCACTTCCCACAGCTGTCCGTGGCAATTTAAACTTCAAATAAATACATTCAAATGTTGGACAACGAGAACATCAAGATACATTTAGGAGAGTAAGCTTTTAGAAAAAGAGACATAGATGACTTTTTATACAATTTCATACAAAACATGTTTGTTTAAGAAAAACATGCATCTGTGGGAACTCACTGATATTAATTAATATTTATCCACATGGATACACTTACTCATAGCAACTGGTGGCCTTCTTGTTGTTCCACTCGTGTTACTGGACTGAACTATAAAAAAAGTGTATTAGTAATAAAACCTTTTCTGTAGTTTACTGTCATTGAAATGACATAGCTGTACATAAGACTACATTTAACATTACGCTGTACATTTATTTATAATATTATTATTATGCTATGAACTGTTTTTGAATGAACTGATTTTATAATTGAAATAATCTAACAGTAATTCTTGGTTAAAACTTACTTGTAATTTGACCAAATATGGGTATGCTTTCGTCTGTACCATCGTAAGAGTTGATGGACACAGAGTAGTCGATGTCAGGAGTCAGATCTCTTATATCTGTGCTCGTGGCTGAACTTGGCAGAGTAAAGTCTTTCAAATCATCTGAAAATTTGACCAATAATTATTGCCATTAGCACACATAAGGTAGACATATGTAGATATATACATCTACCCTATATTACCCTACATATAGGGTAAGCTTTTTAATTTCAAGTATTTTTTTAAATTAACTAGTTGAAATATGTTTACAAATACAAATACAGAAACATTAACTTGAATTTTTAAGGGATAATGCAACTGTAGCCCCATAATGGATACGATTGTTCGAATGTGTGAGTACATTTCGTATCTGTTTTAGAGCTTATCCTAAATTTCAATAAGTACTATGGAATTGGGATGGGGCTGTGGCTTAGTGGTTTAGCACATTCGCGTCTCAGCATTGGGGATCCAGGTTCGAATCCCAATTGACTTAAGTTTCCATGTTCTCCCTGTGTTGGCATGGGTTTCTTCGGGGATCTCCAGTTCCACAGTCCAAAAACATGGATTCAAGGTGAATTAGCTGTTTTAAATTGCATTATTTACCCTATATAGTGTGTGTGAGTGTGCATCTAGCGATCAATTCGTATCCTGCCCTAGGTGTATCTGCCCAGCAACTGAATGGTTCTTCCCTGGATGGACATGGGGACACCCCCCCCCCCCCACACACACACACACAACCCCAATATAGGATTAAGCAGAAAATAATAAATAAATGAGCTATAGAATTGATTAATACTTTACCTATGTCTGATGTTACTTGTATTCTGTAGCCTTGTATCTGAGATGGTGACCTTCTCCATGACATTTGCACTGTGTGTTCATTTAAGATTTTAAATTTTAAATCTGATGGCGGCTCCACTGCAAGAAGAAGTCATGTGTTAAAAGTCGGCATTTAACCCTTAAGGAAATGTATGAAGAATACATATATAGAGTATTATTAATAAAAATCTAAATAATCCCAACGACAAACACTTCATGGCTGAAGTTGACTGGTTTATTGTTGGGCAGATCGGAGGAACTGACGAACAAAATTACTGACGAAAATGACGGTGAAAAGGTGTAAGAAGCCATTTTAAGCAAAATGGCCTTTTCTTGAGTTGCCTAACCCAGAAAACTTTGGTCAGCAGCTCAAGCAAGAAGCCTGAACATACTTCATTCTAAACTGCCAAACCCGAGTGCAGACACTGCCAAACCCCACAGACATCTGCCAAACCCCAGTGCAGACAATGAGTGGACCATCCAGTACATGCTGTATGCAATCAATACAAGGCATGCCCATTCAGCCCCTAGTAGCTTCTACTTTAATTCATAACATTATGACATTTTCATTCACTGGATTTTGATTATACAATGGAATTCAAGTTGCCCAATCATATCAATACAGCTCTTTCAGAAACAACCATATGTTATATATACAGTGCAGTTGTATATATATACATATTATAATGGGCCTGTTTCAAACAGTGACTCATTAGAGTATTTCATCCATTGCAAACCATTAAAAAGAATACACAATTAGTCTTTGAAAGACTCCTGTGTACTTCCTTTTCATCAAATGACTTTACAGAAGGTGGTTTGAGGTGAGGAGACAATGTGTGAATACCCACATGGAGAGTGCAGAGAATAGGGTACATCACACAGTAAGAGAGTAATAACCAACCAACCTAACAAATAACGGTAGGTTTTGATAAAAAAGAAAAACAAAAAATAAAAAAAAAACCAAGGGAAAGAATATTACCAGGAATGCTTCTCACTTGATCATGCATATGTACGTGGGAAAGTTGCTGAGGAACAACTTGATGAATTAAACAAACGTTGCCATGTACATAAGAGACCACACATACAGAGACCATAATATATTTCAGAATGACATTCTTCCACAGAGGAGTTCTACATGCGGTCTATGCAAGCATTTTCAAAAAAGGAAAGTGTTCTAACAGATGTATAGCAGAGATCTAACCTCTAAAATGACATCTGTGTGGAAGCTAGACATGCTTATGCATGTCTCTTCGAATAACATCCTGTGTGTCTGAAGGAACGGGAAGTGGAAAAATATAATCTATCACATAAAAGTAAATGAAAGCATACTTGAAAATGAGTGGAAGAAGCCAGTAGGTGTTAAAGGGATTATAGCACGGTGACGTTTGTTGGGCCAATGGGACCTACAAGTTATTACTGGCCCTCTAACTGACAAAGGTTGATGTTTCTGTTTCAATACACGTGTTAATTAGTGGAGGACAGACGTACTGGTAATGTCCGCTTTATTCTGTACTACTGCATCTTTAATTATATGTTATGGTTATCTGTCCATGCAGAGTTTTATTCAGTGGGAAACGTATTGTGCACTAAGAAGACAGAAGCATGCAAGTATTTAAAAGGTGGGAAATAGAAACTTTAGACTCAAGAATATCATTCTAAAATACATATTGGGAAAAGCCAGAGCTCACAAAACATCGAGTGCACAGGCAGACGACAACAAAGAAAACAACCTAAGCAACAAGCTTGGGATCATGGAGGTTGCTGGAAAGGTGGCTCACCAACCTGGTGCATCAACCTCAAGTGGCCTGAGCAGATTTCCTTCGTGTCCGAACAGGCCCCATCTCCAAACCATGAGTCGTCACTCAATCTTAAAAATTCTTGCACGGTGCATCAAAATAAAAACAAAATCTAAAATGCCACTCTGGGTGGACTACAGGTAGGAAAAGGGCTGGTTACTTCAGTTAAATGTGTGTTTAGTGTTTAGTTAATTCATTGGTGATCACCACTATTGCAGAAACTCAGGATGTCAGATTTTTTACCACTGAAGTCCAGAGTTTCCATCATTAAGAAGAGGTACTGGTTTACATTTTTCCATTAAAATTTATAAGTTATGTACAAGAGTTACACGAAATCATAGAAACAATTGACATTTAACATATAAACATCTATAACCTCAAATCCCCTCTATTTATCTCCCCTTCACTAGCAGATAATCTGCTCAAAAATAACTATTTTTATATAAAATTTGGGAGCAACGATGACCTGCTGAAATGCTGAATCTTTCCAACTTGCAAGTCCTTGTTTTTATTTACTGATGTTTTCCAGTGATTTAGTGGACTTTATGGGTTTTCCCATGAGTTGTACTAGGTCTTGACCCACTTAATTCACTCATCGACTTACACAGTATTCCAACTTGACTCATATGGTTTATGTTCACATTTAAACGCTACCTGGTAAACCACTAGCAACATTCAGAGACAATGTGCATGTTAAGTGAAGGTTTTGTAGTTCAGATGCTAGAGTCCCATCAGGAACACAGCAGTGCAATTCCTATGGGAAAGTCTGGACTGCAGCAATAAACTCTTGTCTTGAGCCAGTACTGCATTCTTTTCGACTTGCACTGTCGCCAGGCAGCTCGGAAAAGAGGCTGGAGGCTTCCTGAGAAGTCGGCCAGGTGCCAAAGTAATTCCGCAACATGTGCTGACATTAAACATTACTGCAAATGAACTTTCCATACGCAACTCAGCATTTTTAAAATGGTCAAAAGAAACCTAAAAGAGGCTCTTTGTGCCGTCTGAGGACTGATTTCAACCTCTCTGATTACATCTTTCCATTCTGCGATGGAAGCTGTATGGGAGAAGACATTGGATTTTTAAATGAAGAGCGTTCAAAATAAATACAAAAAACAGACATTTGTCAGTGACAAATCAAGCACGATTTTAGTCCATTAATTTTTTACCACATCAAAGAATAACGGCAACAAATATTGTTATATTATCAAGTCTTTTAACACATGATGCACCTCATAATTCTAATTCAATTGTTTTAGTGTGGACATCCACAATTAAGTGTGATAAATAGATACCATTACAGAATTAAGTTTTATTCGCAAAAAACTATTTGGACTGCCAGAAGCTTCTAGCCCAGACTATTCCACTAACTCATCAGACAGGATTTGACTTGTAGGTTGAGATGATTACCCTGACCAAAATAATTACCTCATGACAAAGGAATTCCTTTTAAAATTACTTGCTGACTTGCAGTCCGAACATTATCCAATCCAAGCCGTTCTTTAAAGACCACAATTATATGGACAATAACAAACTATCAAATTACAAAATAACAGAGTAATGTATTTTGTCCTGCTCTCTTTTTATCTACAGAACTGGAATTAAAAATAAGATTTTAGTTTTTTAATGTAATCATAACACAGCAATCAAAATGGACATATTTTATTAAAAGACAATTAAAAGAAAATGTGACAAACAGAAGACTAACATGGCAGGAGAAAGTTTACGTGAACCCTGATAGTGTAGCCATACCTTGAGCCTCCACTGTATTCAGCAATATTGCCAGAAGGGCAGCGATGGCCCATGACAGCCTTCTCTTCATCTTTAGTAGAAAGTCAGCAGCACATGAATAATTCTGCAAAAACATAATTTCCACTCAATTAAGGGAAATTTTAGATCCTTCACAGAAAAAGTTTTGGCAGACACAAAGCTATGCGACTTTCCTATTACATTTTTTTTGTACAAAAAAAGAGGACTGCAATATATTAAAACCGTGAATCTGAAACAGTAAGGCTGAACATTTTTCTGTATTGTGCAAAACCTTTTTCAAATTTCGAAATCAAAGAACTTATTATTTATTTAAATTTTTCATTTTTGTGAGTTTGAGTTTCACTGCTAATGATGAAACCTCTGTGTTAATGATGTCTCAACATCTGGCGGTCCTTAAGTTACGTTTGAGTTTTGGGTTACTGAGGTAGCTCACTTATGGCAATGTAAGTGTTCTCCTTAAGAACAGTTTGTTCCCTGGAACCACTGCAGTTAAATGTTTCTCACAACTCATAAAGATGCATCAAGCCTCAGAAATGTTTACAAAGTTAAGAGATTCTCCAACACAAGGTGATCCCACTGAGAGCACAAAATGCAATGCTGACAGTGTGAAAACCTGAGGTCAAATGTGACAACTCCCTTATGTGAGAAATGAAACTTAACAGAGCTGCTCAAAACACTGTCCTAAAACTGCTGGGGCATGTCTAAAACATTTGTTTGTAAAATATTTGCAGGACAATTAAAGTGTCAGTCGTATTGAATGTCTTTATGACTGACCAGACAGTCACCCTGGGAGTCGTTTTGGCAGGAACGGGACAAGGGTCCACACTGACTTTTATGAAGGGTGACTTTTACGTGATTGGCTCATTTGCACTTCTCACCGATGTAATTACACAACTCTGTGGGGCAATTAACCAGGACGGAGTGGGACCCCTGGTTCTACTAGTGATCTTGGCAGCATTCTGCCTAAAAGGGATCCCCCGAGTAGTACAAGATTATGAGGGGACAGTTGTAGGATGAAGACTAATAGAACGAAGAGGTGGGTGAATCAATGAGTTTGAACACTTCTAACTTGCTAGATATTTAGCATTTAATATATTATACTATTACATATAATGATTATTCATTTGTACTGTTTTAAATATCTTGATTTGGGCAATGGATTTTTAAAATTCATGATAAAGACATTTTTTGGTGAAAACTCAGAAAGTGTAAAGTTTGGTAAAAAAAAAAATAATAATAACATCATCATTGAAACAGCTTTTAAGTAATAATGCATTTTACACTGAGCTCATTTCTTACTCTTGACTTTATATATCCGGACACTGAATTCAAACCTTACTGATTTTAATATGAATAAATACAAATTTTACAATTACATGTGAAATTTTGTGATTCGCAGTCACAAAATTTTTAATCCAACCAACTTTCTGTAAACTTTAACAAGATATAAAATGGAGGTCTTACATTTAAATGAACACAAAAGACAATTAATAATTAATAGGTTACATCAGTAAATTTCACCGTAATTAACTTATGATAGAGGACGAACTTGTTTTTATATTAGGAGAGATTATGAAAAATGGATTATTATCTGGTTCGGCTTTTACAACATTAATAAATTTAAAAGTTCTTTAATTATTTATTTATTATTTTGTAACGAAGACGCAAGTTTGAAACAACGCGCTTTAAACAACGCGTCTCGCTTCTCGGCTTCTCCTCCACTGGCTTTGAGCGCCTCCTGGTGGACCTTATCACCTCCACAGACGATTGTGCATTTTTAAAGTTCGTAAAGTTTCCAGACCCCAGAATAAACTAACACTGTATAACGACTGATTTAAAATACGTACCCGAACTAAACCGCAATACCCCAAAAAGCAAACCTTCAAAAAACTACTAGAGAATGAAAGTCAATTAAAGCACAAAATAGAACAGAAATGACTTAAAGAACACTATGGGAAATATCATGAGAACCTCAGGATTAAGCAAACGAAATCAGATTTAACAACCAGACATAAAACTATAAGGAACCGACACAGAAGTAATAAATAGTCTTTAAAAAGGATGTTAAAATAAATTGGTTTGAGATGACTTTTTTCATTACGCTTGTAATTTAGAGATTTCATCCGGATCCCTTGTTTCTGGATATTCGTGAACAGACTGAACTTTTAACTGAATGTAAGGTGATGTGATGTGATGGAGAGAGAAGCTGTGTTCTACCTGGTGATGAGCAGCTGGAGCGGGAGCGGCAGTGCGCTGGCTGGCTGGCGGTGTCGCTTCAGTCCGCTGTGCTCTTTAACAGGAGGGAGTGGGACAGCGCAACCTGCTACTTAATACCGGGGGGCTGTTCCCAGCCGACTTTTTCCACCCGCACACCCTTACGAAAGCCTTTAAGAATGGCACCCCACACACATTTTTAAGAGCTTTCAGACACCCGAGACTTCCTCAAAACCAAATCGAATAAGCCCAGAGAATTATGTCGCCTTGCATTTCGGCTGACAAACTCACAGCAGATTAAGCAGCCACCTAAATATTCGGACATGTCATCCACGCGAATACTGCGTACACATTTCCACTTACACAATATGTTCTCCCTATTAAATATTCTATTATTTTCTTTTATTTTGTGGAATTTGTGTAACCAGATTTTCCAACTCATCACGCTGAACCGCTGTGCAATCTTCGGGTAAACGGAGACACCTGCTGGACGGAGCAGGTAAGGGCATGAGCTCTTAGTAAATGTAGCATCCATCCATCATCTCCCACTTAATCCTCCACTAGGGTCGCGAGGTGGGGTTCCCTGTATTAAAGTTGTTTAAGGTCTGGATACATATTAAACTGCAAATCCTGAATGAAACCTGAAACTTCTCATCTGAAACAAATGCTTCCATACGTCAGCTGCTTCATCCATCAATCATCTTCTGCTTTATGCTTTACTAGAGTCGGGCGGGGGGGGTTCCCTTGCCTATTCAGGGGAGAACATTTTGGGTGTTGAGCAGATACACTCAGGAGAGGACGCCAATCTATCACTGGGCACACACACACACACACACAGTATATACATGGGGCAATTTGGAGCATTCACTTTACCTTGATCCATGTTTTTGGACTGTGGGAGAAACCGGAGAACCCGGAGGAAACCCACACAGACACGGGGAGAACAGGGAAACTCCACCCAGATTGGGATTCAAACCGGGAAAGTCCAGCACTAAGAGATGAAAGTGTTAACCACTAAGTCATCCCCACAAAGCATCGGCATTGGTTAAACTAATTATTTGCACCAGATCTGTACTGCAGATAAAATACACTTTACATGCCCCATTCACATGAAAATTCTTGAAGTATTCTGTAAACAAATCCTGCAAACATTTAAAACAGCATTACATTTGCCAGGAATACAATTTCTCTCTTTTTTGTTCTCTAATCAGCTCTTGTACATCAATCCTATGTATTTAGACTGAGGAGGGGGGCTGGATCACACATTTTTCCTGCACACAATAACATACATAAACCATTTTTTATGTTATATTTATTATTTGATATTGATAGGAGTAATTCATGAATGTATTATATTATTATATATATTGTATATATTATATATTGTAACTTTCAGAACCAAATAGGGGAGGAAAAAAAAGGAATCACTTTAAGGTGAGAATCAGAACAGGTTGAGACCAGTTTATTATGCATTACATATAGAACAATGAACAAATATTGATCCCTATGTATGCAAACATTTATCAGTCTGGATAGCAGTTATTACACAAATGGAGAAAGAAGTGTTAATTTTTCTTTTTGGGCATTGCAGCTTTGTACAGCTCGTAGATGACTAATCCACTACCTGAAAAGACAGAAGACTTGCATATGATTTCAGATATGCATACATAAGGCACACACTACAGCAACAAACCCTATTAGATTTATAAACATAATCATGAGGAACGATTACTTTGGTTCTCTTTTATAGTACACAGACTGCACATTACAAGCCCTCCTGCAACTTCATGCCATCTGTTTTATTCACACAACTTTTGGTAATGAAACACAAATCTGGACCATAGGGTCAAAGCTCAGTTATGATTTTGTTGAAGAGAAACACTAGTCTTTTTAGAAAGTCTAATAAACACTATCCAATGTCATGCACTTTAATATGCCCCAACAACATGTGCAGTGAACTAGGTTATGAAGTCATACCCTACTGCACACATTCACTTGAACTTGATTAATAAATTTCGACAGTGGTGCCTTTGTGCCTGATGTACTAGACTGTAGATCATAATATTGATGGTTCTATTCCCAGCACTGCCAGTCAGCCCGTGTTGACCCACGCAAGGCTTTAACCAGTGGAACCTGGAGTTATTGATAGTCCAAAGTACTGACTCATCAGAAAATAAACTTCTATTACAAGTGCACAAACTGTAAAAATAAACATACATACATACATACATATATATATCACACATACATACACACATTATAAATATATATATATATATATATATATATATATATATATATATATATATATATATATATATATATATATATATCACATACATACACACACACTTCAAGTGTCCATACAAAGTTGGTGGTATGTAAGGTCAGTGTCATGAAACACAATAAGATCAAATTTATGAGAACTAAGAGCAAGTAATAGAGGCAATATCCTAAAAGACTCACCAAAGACTGTAAGGGCCATTGTTGCTGTGTACAAGAGAGAATCTTTAGTACCTCCTTTCAAGTGAACAGGCAAGCCATTGTCCTCCTGAAGAAGAAAAAAAATTCAAAGGCTATTTATGAGCCCACACTTTAATGGAATTAACCACAATATAGACATAATGAGCACGTTATTTGGTGTGTGTGTGTGTGTGTGTGTGTGCACGCCTCCTCACATATGGATGGTTTTTAAACCTACAAATGTAGGCGCAATAAGTTCATGTATTTTATTATTAATGCAATGTAATGCTGTTAAAATATGCTCAGTTAAATTTACTTTTTTTTTAATAACAAAAAACAAAAAAAAATGACATTATATATCCATTTAACAGTTTTTAGATGACAAATTTATTATAACTATCTGTAAAAATAAAAATAATCTGCCTTTAGTGCTCTCTCAGAAATAATGCATCAACCCAACAAACACAGAAAACAAATGACCCTCAGCTGATGTCACCTCCCCATCTCTCAATCAACCCTCACGTAACAATTCACGTGTGACTTTAAAGAAGGCCTACAAAGACATTTCTAAATCAGGTAAGTGTTGTAAAAAATCGCCCTCATAGGGAAATTAACACAGAGCCATCATATTTTCATAAAAATGATCTGTGTCAAAAATATTCAAACTATTGTTCATTTTTAACAGTTGGGCTGTTGTCCTTTATTTGACATTTATGCTATGCTAACTGTATTACTTCTCAAAGAATGTCATCCTACTGAAGAATAGAGGACCATGATGCTTTTAACTGGTCAATGCTGGTTTATGTTGGACTTCTGTGGGTCGCGATGAATGAAAATATTGTTTTGGTGGCAATCTGCAAATAACTTTCCACTTCCACTGCTTGGAAATGTATCCCAGCATCCAAAACACAACATATACTGGCATTGAAATCCATTCATTCATTATCTCCCGCTTATCCTCTATTAGGGTCGCGGTGGGGTTCCCCATGCCCATCCAGGGGAGAACATATCGGGCGCTGGGCAGATAGACCCAGGACAGGGCGCCAATCCATCGCTGGGCACACACTCACTCACACAGACACACTCTATAGCGGGCAATTTTGAGAATTCAATTAACTTGTTCCATGTTTTTGGACTGTGGGAGGAAACCGGAGAACCCGGAGGAAACCCACGCAGACACGGGGAGAACATGGAAACTCCACCCAGATGGGGATTCGAACCGGGAATCCCTAGCGCTGAGAGGCGAACCCCCCCCCCCCCCCCCCCCCCCCCCCCCCCCCCCCCCCCCCCCCCCCCCCCCCCCCCCCCCCCCCCCCCCCCCCCCCCCCCCCCCCCCCCCCCCCCCCCCCATTGAAATCAATTAACTTAAATATCAATTGAGACATGTCCCAGTTTGTTATGTAAAAAATACAAAACAGAACTCGATTGATTGATTTACAGGACAACTGTTCTTTACAATCTATAATGTATTGATTTTGCCATGTAAAATACATTAAAGTAAAAGTTCTAAAGTTTTTACAAAGAATGACTGTATAAAAATACAATTTAAAAAACATATTTAACATATTTCTGAATTATTGCTTAGACTTAATTTAATATTGGATTTTTGCAAAGTAAATTACTATCTGTTTTAGATATAAAAGATCTTAAAGATAGTTGAAATAACAGCCACCTGCTGCAAGAAAATTACCATTTATTCAACTTTTATTACGGTGCAGTAACAAAGGCGGGAAGCATTTTGGAAGGAAAAACAGGACAAACATTTAGAAACTGCATTTGTTTTGGATGATTTTCTTCATTAAATTAATGGCACTTTAGAAAAAAAATTATGCTTCAAAGCCAATAATGTGCAGGCCATTGTAAATGCAGCATTAAGTAGAGTATGTGATTAAAAGCCAAAATGTTTGAAACCTGAATTCCATTGAATAATTACTCCCAGCTGGAGGAGTGGTCCATTGGATTTATTAAACAATGTGTCTTATTTAATGAGACAAGAATGGAAAATGTGAACGTGTACATCCCAGTATCATTTTCAACAGGACGCGTTTGAAAACAGTTATATCACAGTACATAAAAAACAAATATTAAAAAAATAAAGTTATACCAACCACTACATGTAATTACCTGGAAGATCTTTTGTTTGGCTGCAACTCTGTTTTCAATTTGTCTGCAAGTGCTACTGGAGAATGGTCGATTGACCACCTGTCCCACAGTCTGTTAAAACACAAGAACAATGGGTTTGTTAGATGTGTGCACATATACATATAGACATAAACTGCCTGGCCAAATATATATATTTATATCTCCATCCATCCAGAAGGTCATTCTTTTAAAGAAAATAATAATAAATAAATAAATAATAAATAAATGAATGAATAAAAAATTGGAAAATTTGAATTTATCGCGTATATATAAAATTTCTATTTAAATTTTCCTAGTTTTTCACATTTCTTTCAAATTTCTAAATACCTTTTTCACGCTTCTTTTAGTGTAACTTTCTGTTGACAATGTCAATTTCCCCATTGTGGAACAAATAAAGGTTCATCTTATCTTATTTATGGATCTCTTCTTCCTTGATACCATTAGCATATTCCAAAATGACAATGCCAGAATTTATTCGGCTTAAATTGTGAAAGAGTGGTTTCTAGAGCATGATGCATCATTTTCACACATGGATTGGCCACCACAGAGTCCAGGTCCTATCAAAAATTTATCTTGGGAATGTGCTGGAGAAGACTTTGTAAAGTGGACCAAATCTCCTACCATCAATACAAGATTTTGGGTGAGTTGAATAAAAAAAAAAAATTAACTCCAGACCAAAATAAAAGTTGTGACTTTAATTTTCTATATTGAGTTAAGATAATCAGCATAACTTTAGAGTTCATATGTGATAACTAATGATCATATTTGCAATACTATAAAAGCACATTAAGCTCTCTCTCTTAAACTAAAAACAGAGTTGTAGTTAAAACCTTTTTTTCTTTCTTTCTATTCCAATGAATGTCAAAACACACTGCATGGCATATTACATACAGTGAGATCCTGAGGGTCACTTGAGGTCGTTGATCTTGCACAAGAGAAAATTTGTCAAATTTGAATTTTGTACCGTGTTCAAGTTCAAGTTTTTAAGTACACTTTTCTATTGGATCACATCATATAATGCATCATTTAAACATTTCCAGATGATCAAAGATTGAAACCAGACCCAAACCTGCCCTGATCATTTGTTTTTGTTTAAAACAGTTGTATGAGAACAAAGCAGGATGCATCTTAAGTGTCTGCAATGTGGAAATATTTAAAACTAGGAAAAAAGTATTTCAGCCGTCACTTGTAATGTCTTCAGCATTTGCACTGGCGGGGTGATAGTACGAGAAATGTGTTCAATACTACGGATGCTTTAAAAAATGAACACTGAACAGAATATGATGATTTCACTTTAGTCCTTATAATTAAGGAATTGGTTGGGCCAAAACAGCACACAATAGAGGATGCTTTAAAATGAGAGAATTTACAGTGAAAGAGGAACAATGCCGAAATATCAATAATAGCATAATTAAAACCATCACTTTGGTCTACAGGATTGCTGCTGTGGTAAAACCTACACATAATTTTTTATCTTTCTAAGTTCTTAAGGATAGCCATCAACCTAGGGTTACCAATGTTAAAGAAACTAGTTTTGACTAGTTTTATAAATGAATATATACACAGATCTGAAAAATGTCTGTAATCTATAATGGGGCAGTCTCTGGTTCGATTCCCGGTCCCACCAAGTACTATGGCTGAAGTATGCCAGTACAGTTAATCATCATCTGCATTTTAAGATGACATATTTCATGCAACAAGATACCAGACAAAAGGTTAAGAATAAATGAAATATTCTGACCCCTAAGTCCTGATCTTAGGGGGTAACTAGTGGTTAAGGAACCAGCCTTGTGATCTAAAGGTCCCTGGTTCCATTTCTGATCCCAATAAGCACTATGGCTAAAATGTCCTTGGGTAAAGCACTTAACCCCAATTGCTTCCTGGGCAATACAAGCCCTATACATGGCTGCCCACCTCTCCGAGCACATGTGCTCACTTCTCCAGTGTGTGTATGTGTGTGTTACATTGCACAGATGATTAACTGTAGAGGACAAATTGTTGTGTGTGTAAGCACTGTAGGCAAAAACCGTGAAGTGATGAAATACCCAATAAAGTGGGCAGTGAGTGTAATTTTAGTAATGTTAAGTAAAACATTGGGGCATTTATTGAGGAATTCATTCATTCATCCATTATCTTCCGCTTTATCCTCTATTACGGTCACGGTGGGGTTCCCCATGCCCATCCAGGGGAGAACGTCTTGGGCGCTGGGCAGATAGACCCAGGACAGGGCGCCAATCTATCGCTGGGCACACACTCACTCACACAAACACACTCAATTTGGAAAACTCAATTGACTTGATCCATGTTTCCTCCCTGTGGGAGGAAACCAGAGAACCCGGAGAAAACCCACGACACGGGGAGAACATGGAAACTCCACCCAGATGGGGATTTGAACCGGGAATCCCTAGAGCTGAGAGGCGAACACTAAGCCACCGTAATTGAGGAATTCGTATTGGGTCGCGTATTGTGCTGAGGACACCTGCGACACACATTGGGACTGGGTACAAAGTGATCTTACTCACACACTAGTGAGATGTATCAGCCACTGTTTCACTGTTTTCAACAAATATTACTTTCCATGGATTTATTTCTTTTTTCTGGATTTAGGATTTTGCTCTCATCTACAATTTTAGGCAGCCATTTTGCTATTCACAATCCATCCATCCATTCATTATCTTCTGCTTTATCCTATATATTAGGGTCGCGGGGGGGTTCGCCATGCCCATCCAAGGGAGAACGTTTCGGGCGCTGGGCAGATACACCCAGTACAGGGCGCCAATCTATCGCTGGGCACACACTCACTCACACAAACACACTCTAGTGGGAGAAAACCCACGCGGACACGGGGAGAACATGGAAACTCCACCCAGATGTGGATTCGAACCGGGAATCCCTAGCGCTGAGAGGCGAACACTAAGCCACCGTGCCGCCGTTAATTGAGGAATTCGTATTGGGTCGCCTTTCTGACACATTGAGCTATTCTCCTCATGTGAGGTACTAGATACACAGATTACTCATCTAATTCCAGTACACACTAATAAAAAGCAGTCGATCCTGGTTCCAGGAAGAACATGTTAAACAAAGCACAAAATGTTGGCTATGCAGCGTGGATGTACAGTACTACATTACCCATAATTCCACCAACCTAACTAGCAGGCTAGTTTTATTCATTTAAAATGTATGAACCATACTTTTAGGTATTTTCTTTAAATATTTTGAAGAATCTGTTTGCCATGATATTGTGCTCACAGCGTCCTGAATGAACAAAAATTTAAGTAAACGACAATTATTAACAGCACAAATACTAAACTATCCAGCAAGGACACGGCCGCCATGCAAAGGGGAGAGGAGCATGAACATTACGTGATTCTTTTCTTTATGATTGAATGGAGTAGTCGTTACACTCACCCTTAAAACTTTAAACATGATTCCAGAAAGTCTGCCACCGCAAGGACACCAGCACCCGCTTCACAGCCGCCCGAGGTCCTGTGATATCCGGTTTATCAGAGCAGCAGATTAGTGAGTGTCTCCATCTAGTGGCCTAGAGTGAACAGTACTGTTCCGTATTTCGATCTTAAACAACTTGCGAATTAATGTAACTTCTTACTTGCTTTATCATCCGTCTTCACACCACACTTAATAAAATACGGTAATGTTAAATAAAAGTAATAACACAAGCTAAGTAGTCACTCCGTAGTTGTTAAAATGTTTTTCTTGAACATACAGTACCAGCTCCAAGTTTTGGACCCACCTTTTTACTCCACTTACCATAATGGTGGACATAGATTGACTTTGTAGGTCTATAATTACAGACTTTAGTCCATCTCTGGATGGACTACAGTACATACCGTGTTAGTCCCCTTTACTCTGTTATCTAATGATCATGACCTCTATAGCACAACCACAGAGCAGGTATTATTTGGTTGGTGCGTTATTCCTACCACAGCAGAGTCACTGAGGTGTTTAAATGAAACTACAGCAGCACTGCTGCACTCAAACCACCTCACCGCATCAATGTCACTGCAGAACTGGCAATAAACAATACACCACAGAAGTTTTACCTGTTATTTGATGTTTTTGACCAATAGAGAATAGAGAAACAACAGGTGGATAACAAAAAAACAACAGATGTACTACAGTCTGTAATTGTAAAACTACAAAGTCTATCTTAATGGTAAGTGGAGTAAATAGACCATGGAGCGAGAAGGCAGTCCAAACTTTTTACTGCTATAGTATATGTGAACTGACGATGTGGATTTTTAAGCGCCATTGTGCATCTTTGCAGGACAATTTCAAGATTCTACAGAATTTATAACAGCATTGTCTTGTATAGATAGTGTGTATTTGTCTTTAATATGTATGGAATAACCTAAACAAAATAATCAGACACTACATACAAACAATAAACTGTTATGCACTCTTGTTTTCAGCATGAATAGGTAAAATTCAATTCAAGGTGAAATAACCAGATATTAAATATGCCCATGTTCCAACTTTTTAAAGTATGTTGATATATATATATATATAAATATATATATATATATATATATATATATATATATATATATATATATATATATATATATACATTTAATTTGTTGATATTTAACAAATAACATCATTGTTGCACCTATTACAAAAAGAAATGGATTTTACAGTAAATGACCTTCTCTGCTAGTTATTAAGTTTTAAAAAGTAGTTAATATAAAATCAGCACAAACACAAACATGGCCATTTCAAGGCAAAGTGGTGGCATATCTGCCTCTCAGCACTGGGGAACCGGGTTTGAATCTTGATCTGTGTATAGATTCTATGTTCTCCATGTGTCTGCCTGTGTTTTCTTCTGGTTCTCTGATTTTCTTCCACAGTCCAGAAATATGGATTCATGTTAAATCGGCAGCTTTAAATTGCTCCTAAGTATTTCATGAAACAGAACTACACTGACTAATTAACTCCTTGCCTGATCAGTCACCTCCTGACCCAGTCTATTTAGGTTGTCATTGGACTTTCCACTTCCTATCATCTGCCTGTAACTAAACTCAATGAAACATGTAAAAAAATTATTGCGTTAGAAATAATTATATAATTTTAAATTTAACTGTAATTTCAAATTCAGCTCACTATTACAAAAAAAAAAATCTGCAATCAATACGATCAATATACACTAATGATTTAAAGGGTATGATCATAAAAAACCATTTATCAATAATATGAATTATTTTAAACTAGGCCAAGTCTAAACAACCTGAATGAAATGAATCTGTTCTTCCCAGAGCTTTAACAAAACAATACTCACATCATTTCCAAGCATTTAGTAATGCCTGGTTTCAGAACATTCTAAACACATCACTAAAACAAAGACACATTATATGGATTAAAATAATGTTTGCTTTGTGTCTATAGAAATGGCATTGTTTGACACGAGTAAAACAGATCATTACAATAAACAGTGGATGGACTAATAACACAGCATTATGCACATAGTAAAATCAAACTAACGACCTGCTTCAGTTTGAAAAGCAGCTTTACCATTCCCTTAGTTAGGTTTACTGCATAAAGGGCTTAATGCCACACGTTGGCGGACTGTGTTTTTTGACAAAAGAGCAAAATCAATAAAACACCCAAAAGCAGTGACTGCAGTATTTTAATTTTTTTAATTCAAGTTTAAAATGTAAACAGATATTTGTTGGAGCCCAGTATGTTTTTTTAAATAATGCAGCATATAGGTCCAATATTATTGCACAAAAGATTAAATCAAACTATTCTTTACACAAAAGTTTGTGTAAAACTTTTTCTGTTAAGCCAATTGTCTTTACCATTACTAGTGAATGACTTTAGTATAAACAAGATTTGACGACAGCTACAGATGTCTCCTTTGTAGTAGTAATTACAACAAATTTTCTCCTATGTACAGAGTTAAAATTACAAGCATCTAAACTAGCATACAATACTAGTTTTTAATAGTTATATACAATAGTAATAGATCAGCAGCATAGTTTTATACAGTATTAATAGCATAGCTTAGCAGCATTTTTGTTGCTCACAAATTTTTAACAAAAAAATTAATTTTGGAAGAGAACAAAGTTTGTTCAAACCATGCAGACTTTACCGAGCAGCTTTCTCAAGTGCTTGCTTAATATAAATGCAAATTATTAGTCTATTTTTTAAACAAATGTGTGGTATGCAGCTGCAACTAATGCAACTTATTTTATTTAACAATGTAACTAATTAGATAGTCAACGATAAGTTTCCTTTAAAGTTAAGAAGTGAAAACAGTCTGTAAAAATAACATCTAGTCATATTTTAACATTATACACTCCATTGGGATTTTGAATACCAGAGGACAAAATATTTAAGAAGTAAGATATAATAAATACAAACGTGAAAGCTAAGAGGCTAGTTAAATGAGCTATGTTTACTTGCTTAAGCTATTTGCATATTTTTAGTCAAGCTGCCACTTTGATTAGGTTAGTCATGAGGAAAGACAAAAGGTCTCGAAAGCATCATGTTATCTTTTAAAAAAGATATAAAAGGCACCTCATTATTTAAAAGGGATATTTGTGCTTTCAAAGCTGGTCCCATATGAATTAGTGAAATTGTTTTTTGCAGGATTCATCAAATTGTAGAAAAATAGATGATTTAAGATGATTTAAGTTCATTTAGGCTCTGATTTTGGCAATGTGAAATTCTTTAGTAGGTGTCTGTGATTTACATAAAGTTGTTATAAAAAGTAAAAAGTTCAATAACTGATGCACAGGAAATTGCTACACATTAAAGTGCAATTACATTCAAGAATTTTAAAGTTGTCCTCCAATAAACTGCTTTTCAGTTGACCTATTTTACTGAATTTTTGAATTACCATTTTTCATACCACTTTTTCAGAACATATATTATAAAGTAAACAGTGCAATATTGAAATTATATAAACAGTCATGATACACTGAATGATAAGTGCTTGAAAGTGAAATGTGATCCAACACACTTAAAAGAATATTCTTGTAGAAGGTACAGCAAATGTTTTTTTTTAAAAAAAAGAATGGCACACAATGGTATAACCGGTACCTGTAAATTCATCACTAAACAAATCCAATTACAGAGCAGCTGAGTATTCACTCGAGGTCATCACAGTTACTGTTGTCATTGCCATATTTTTGGTGAACAAACAAAATAAGCAGACCCATGATGAGGCACAAACAACCCACAACGATGTAGGCAATGCCCAGGAACGGATTCTTTCCACCCATCCAGGAGATGTTGCTTAAAATCACTTGCTTGTGACCATCAAAACTAATAACCGGGTAGTCTGGGTACAGGAGTGTTAAGGAACACCAGTTACATAATTACATATAACACTTGTGCATGAAAATTTGGCATTCTTAAGTCATATCTATCTTTCTTTTGTCTCACTATCTACTAGGGTTGTGGGGGGTAAGGGGGGGTTCCCCATGCCCATCCAGAGGAGAAAGTTTTGGGCACTGGGCAGATACACCCAGGATAGAGTACCGGTCTATTGCTAAGCACACAGTCATTCACACAGACTTAGTAGATATGGGAAATTTAGAGCAGCCAATTCACCTTGAATTTATGAGGAGAAGCTAGAGAAAATCCGGACATGGAAAGAACATGAAAACTCCACCTAGCTCCACCCCACCTAATGAATTAGAACCAGGATACTCAGCACTTAGATGCAAAAAAGCTAACCACTATGTCACTGTGCCGTCCCATATGGATATTCATTCATTCATCCATTATCTTCCGCTTTATCCTCTATTACGTTCACGGTGGGGTTCCCCTATGCCCATCCAGGGGAGAACGTCTTGATCCATGTTTTTGGACTGTGGGAGGAAACCGGAGAACCCAGAGCAAACCCACGCGGACATGGGGAGAACATGGAAACTCCACCCAGATGGGGATTCGAACCGGGAATCCCTAGTGCTGAGAGGCGAACGTGCTAACCACTAAGCCACCGTGCCGCCCCCCATATGGATATATGATTATATAATAATTTGTGTAATTTACAGAACAACAGATTTTCAAGAAAAACTTAGCATTTTAGGTAAAAGCTAAAAGTTTAAGAAAAAGATTTAGACAAATTTACCTACATGGCTTTTAATTACAAAAGCCTGGTTTGAATTATGAGATTCGGGATTGAAGAACAGCTAGAATCATTGTAGTTGATCAGGACAGAAGTGAGCTGGTTGGTTAATTCAAATAATGAAGACATTTGAATGCTTGTTTTCTGAGAAACGCTGTTAGAACTATAAAGAGAGACTTTATTCAATTTCACATTGGCAAATTAGGCAAAAGGATACTGTAATTTATTGCCAGGATGTAGTTTCCCAGAGGCAGTGCTGAAGCAGAGTTATTCCTTGTTATAATGCCATACAATTTTCTGAAGTTGGCAAAAGCAGCTGGTCTCATCCACACGATGAAATCTTCATTGATGAAACCATTGTTGTTGGGATCCATGGGGTCTAAAGCATACACAGGCCTACTCCAGCTAAGTGGTCTGGCAGTACCTGAAATAAAAGCGAATCCATCAACATTACATTCGATCATTTAGCGGACAAGTTTCAAAAGCGCATCACAAGTATACCAATTTTGTTGTTTCCTGAGCGTTTAGAAACAAATGACAATTTTACAAGAATAACTTAACATCCATCTGCATTGTGGTCAGGTTTAAAACAGTCATCCAATTTAAATTACCTTGAAATATTTGGGTAAAATTGTCCCCAGGAGGATTCCTGAACTTGGTGTTCTTATCAGTCCACCAAGCAATGTTCTTCTTTACAAGAGGAACAGGGATATAGGTTCTGTTCTGGTCGATGAAATACAATTTCAAAGTGTCTAAACGTGAAAGAAAGAAAAAAAACAATAAAGTGCATCATTATTAAAATCTGTATGTACATGTTATGTGGCAATGAAAATCAGGTGGTTGACTGAATGTACGAAATTACATGATTACCTAGTCTCAGCATTACAGACAGAGTTAAGAAAATTACTCCACCATTAATGGTGGTAAACTAGCAATCAAAGAGTCCTAACCTTCTGTCTATTGGATGTGCGGGTGAACACTTTTCTACTTTACATTTGTTTCTTGTCCATACAAGGTTTTAACCACAATTAAATGCAACAGTGGGCAAAAATAAATATTAACAGGTAGCATACAGCTGTAGAAAGAGAAATGTACAGAAACTGGACATAAAAATAAAAAATAAAATGTTCCTTTGCTGCATGTTTTGATCTGACAATGTTTCTGTACATACACAAGTTTATATAAATTACAGTCATTAAATCCTTACCATTAAACATACTGTTGGCGACTGCACCACAAGGTGCAATAGGTAGGTTGCCATTCTTGTCGTATGGCTGACACTGTGAAGCTGGGTTCTAAATACAAATCAAAACACTGATGAACAAAAATATCCACACAAATCATGTTTCATGTAAATGTAGAGGACAGCACTTACAGTTAAAGCGCTTGCGACTCCGTTCAACTGCCGGTCATCTCTTGATTTTCCATAACGCCGGTGGTTCTGATAGAAGTTGGTCAACGCATAGTACATGTAAACATCACCCTGAAGAAGCATGGAAAGATAAAAAATATCACAAGCTTGTCAGGATATCTAAATTGGTACATATATGCAAAACATCCAGGAAGCAGCACTCACGGAAAAGCCACTTTATTTGCTCCTATTAGTTACGTAAACTCAGTAGTGACTGGATCAGGTTTACTTTTCATCAAGTGCATGTTGTAGGTATACAATTACTGGCCAAACAACACCTGTCATTTTCAGTTGGTCAGCAGACATCTCTCTCTTTAATGAAAATGACCGGGCACAGCACCACCGCAGACAAAAGGGTTAGAGGGACTTCAGATAATCTATGCCCATTTTTCAAAATGTACTAAAAAAATTTAACTGTACTTCCATATTCTTTATAAAGCCATTATTAAAGCAACATTGTCTCATCTCCAGAACCTGACACTGAAATAGTGTGTAGTCAGTACAAAATGATCAGAAGAATAAAATGACAATACATTTACAAACTTTAACAAATATAATAATGTAGTAATTTTGTAAATACCTCAAGCCCAGTAAAATTATTGCATTTGCTTTTATACCAGTTTAATACACATCCTTTATAGTAGTTGCTCAGTTGTATATCTACAAACTGTACTAATGTAGTAGGAGTATAGATACAGACATGAACTATGTGTGCCTGACATGTAAACCTACATTACATTCATACATCTCAGCTCATTATCTTCTTATTAATCCTCTACAAGTGTCATGGGGGAGGTAAAACATTTTAGTCTTTGGGCAGATACACCCAGGAACAGGCGCCAATCCATTCCATCCACATTCACTCACACAGACATACATACACTATGCAGGGTCAATTTTGAACAGCCAATTAACCCTGAATCCATGAGAACATGGAAACTTCACGCAGATTGGAATTCATACCTGGATTCCCAGCGCTGAGACGTGAACGTGCGTGCAAAGCACTACAACACTGTGCCTCCCTACATACATAACTTCTTATGTAAATATGTAGAAATTTCTTCTTGGATGACATGTTTTGTTGATTTGTAAATGTTATTCAGTCTACATATACTTAAAAATTGCATTTATCCATTAACATTAATAATGATTTCATTTACTATTTAACCGATGTGTCAATATTTTAATACAACGCCACATAGACAGCAATTGTGCTTTAAAATATGGGGAAGTTTGTTTCCTGTACTTTAAAGTTTCTTATTTTTACATTGAAAATTATTAAAATATACAAAGTGTGTTAGAGTTTAACACGGAGCATTTTAGATGCACCTTAGCTTTTGCTTAGAGCAACTCATGTCTGATGGTACAATGCAAATAACATGCTAAAATCCTTATACACTTGCATTCAGTTGTCAGGGAATCCTAAACACACCTGCACAAGTGGTCCTAGTTACTCTATTACAAATTTATTTGGATAAAACCATTTACGCTCAAACATTTATTTTGATTAGCTGATGTTTTATAAAGTAGGAACTGCAATTCATATTCAGAATCAACAATGACCTTCTCTTTGCAAATAAGTAAGGGAAAAATAAAATGGCCAGAGTCTATGTTTATAGCATGTTTGCTTTTAAAGTTGTACAGATTAGGCCAAAGGAAACAGTATTCAATAAATTTGGCAGCAAAAAAAAAAATTAAAGATATTTTTTACCTCAAATGACTGATTTATGGTGAAAGGAACATAGCATGTGCATGAAATATTCCTGCTGACGGGATGGGTGCACTGGAAGCAAGGATCACTCGTTTCAACACCAGTGTAGTCAAGCTACAACAAAGCACAAGCACAACATGTCAGCACGATTTGTTTGTTGCCTGGGAGTGCCTGAAAGCTACACAAATCACTAACTATAACACGGTATGCATTGGCTAATATACAAGGTCACATCAATGTACCACTGTACCTCTTCACATTTTCAATATGGCGCAGGAATGCAAGTTTGTTCACTGAAGTTCTCATAAATCTTATCCTCAAAGACAGTAAAGCCACTATATTTTCTAAAAAATACTAAGGTTATGGACTTGGATGTGACCAGACACATTTAATATTTAAATTCAAATACCGAATCACCAAACTGCATCTTCACATTCCTACACTATGAAACACAGTCCTCCAAAGCAAATGTTCTCAAACATATTATTCTTTATAAAAGATTTCTTTATAAACACTTTATAAAAGAGATGATAACATAAATTTTCATAGGATTCTGAGGTACTTTTGTAACTAAGAATAAGAATAATTAAAATCTATAAAGTTTAGTATAATGTACCATTTTTTTTATATTACTTGTTTCTCTTGACTGGCAATGTTAACAAAATATTAATTCCTTAGATTTTTCTCACATACATCAAAATATTTTTTAAAAATGGTGTAGTGTTGTTCTCTGTGAATTACTGCTTTAAAGTACAACAAATTAGTCAATATTTTATTTGTGTGTGTGTGTGTGTGTGTGTGTGTGTGTGTGTGTGTGTGTATGTGTTTCGATAATCACACCACATATGACTGTTGTGAAACTCACCATAGACATTGCATTACATGAGATTAAATTTTAAATGTTTTTTAATCCATTGTAAATCCTTTGGTTTTATGTTTTTGTCCTAAAGGTAATCTTAAAGACAGATTATAGAGTTTGAATTGCCTGGTGTTTAAGAGTGTAATATGTAAAGACTCTAAGACTGTAATATGTAAAAAGGTATGTTATATACTTGTTTTCTTTACTTTAATGGCATATCTTTAATTCACCTAATAAATCAAACACATTTATCTGAAACTAACAGGACGCCCTTCTTCTCACACAAAGCCTTTTTCTGAGAGAATATACAAATTTTTTGAAGTCAGATTTTAAATAAACAAAGACATTTAAACTTGCTTGAAGGTCATTGGCACTGAAGCATGCATTAAAAATGGTAACATGAAACTCAGCAGGCCTTAGGGGATTAAAATGACGGAGTGACTTTCAGAAGCAATTTTTACTGCTTTACCAAGTTTAGAGAATGTAAAGGAAAGTTTTTTCGCTTCAGACACATTTGTTCCAGACTGATTTACTTTGACGTTCCAGACAAAGCGTCTTTACACTGAGTTCTAATCCCACCTGAATCTCTCTGAGGCTGTTGGAGGTGATGAGCAGCCCGATGCCAATGGGGATGAAGAGGACGCCGATGATGAAGAAGGTTGGCAGGACTGCGTTGGCTGATATAACAGGCTGCCACGCTGGAAGCTGCTGTTGTTTGAAAGCCGAGTTGTCAGGTCGTTCACTCTCTTCTCCCGCAGCCGAGGCCATCACGTCAGCTGTAAACAGAGTTTAGTTAGCTGCCTGATGGCACCGCGCCCGGATTCTTTATCTGCCTTCAGTGAAGCAGCGAACAGAGATGATGCACCTGGAAGTAACTTCATCTGCCGCCTAGCGTCAGCTCGCTGGGAATGTGGGCGGGGTTTTGGAAGGCGACTCAGCCGACATCGCCATGAATATTTAATGAGCTTTTCACGCCCTCCTTACTTAAACGTCCAGTTCACACATTCTTTGTGGTTTGGTTTTGTTGTCTATTAAAGTTACTGCTCATTGATATCACATCTGAATGGCAATAATTTACAAATAGTGAAATTCGTTTGGATCAGAGAAAGAACAAAGAATATTAAAAAAAAAACACCCCTGTATCGTGTTAAATTACTTTATCCGAAAATTAATTCCGCTCGTGACTTTAAAATTTAGTCGAAAATGGGCAAGTAGAAAACATTCTACATTTTACTATTTGTAGAAAACATTTATTCATTCATTATCTTTCGCTTTATCCTATCTATTAGGGTCGCGGTGGGGTTCCCCATGCCCGTCCAGGGGAGAACGTTTCGGGCGCTGGGCAGAGGGTTTCCTCCGGGTTCTCCGGTTTCCTCCCACAGTCCAAAAACATGGATTAAGTTAATTGAATTCTCAAAATTGCCCCATTTAGAGTGTGTCTGTGTGAGTGAGTGTGTGCCCAGCGATGGATTGGCACCCTGTCCTGGGTCTATCTGCCCAGCGCCCGAGACGTTCTCTCCTGGATGGGCATGGGGAACCCCGCCGCGAACCTAATAGAGGATAAGCGGGAGATAATGAATGAATGAATGAATAATTACCATAAATTAATGGGCAGCACAGTGGCTTAGTGGTTAGCACGTTCGCCTCTCAGCACTAGGGATTCCCGGTTCGAATCCCAATCTGGGTGGAGTTTCCATGTTCTCCCCGTGTCCGTGTGGGTTTGCTCTGGATTCTCCAGTTTCCTCCCACAGTCCAAAGACATGGATCAAGGTCAATTGGGTTCTCCAAAATTGCCCCATGTAGAGTGTGTTTGTGTGAGTGAGTGTGTGCCCAGAGATATATTGGCGCCCTGTCCTGGGTCTATCTGCCCAGCGCCCGAAATGTTCTCCCCTGGATGGGCATGGGGAACCCCACCGCGACCCTAGTAGAGGATAAAGCGGAAGATAATGGATGGATGGATGGATGTATAGTTAATTAATTGGTAATTTTTTAATTGATTGTTATCAACTATAAACAATTGTGCAAAGTTTTAGCATAATAAGATAACGGAAAGTTAGTGAAATAGCATTTGCAAACTTTTTACCAGACAGACAGACACACAGACAAACAGAAGAAGCTAATATAGGGATGGTAATAATAAAAACAAGCTACTAATTAAAGCAAAATCCAGGCCTTAATTTAGTATAATGTAATAATGTCAAGTATCTTAAAGCTAGAAAGTATAAATGATCTGTCTAAAGTAATATATTCATTTATTTATTATCTTTTGCTTAATCCTCTACTAGGTGGGGGGAGGGGGTTCCCCATGCCCATCCAGGGAAGAAGGTTTCGGGCGCAGGGCAGATATACTCAGGACAAAGTGCCAATCTATTTCTAGGCACACACACACTCACATAAACACATGGGGCAATTTAGAACTTACAATTAAACTTGAATCCATGTTTTTTGTTTTTGTGGGAAAAAACCAAAGGACCTGGAGGAAACCCACGCAGACATGGGGAGAACATGGAAACTCAGGTTCAAGATCAGGATTCAAACCTGGAATCTCCAGTGCTGAGAGGCGAATGTGCTAACCACTAAACCATTATGCTGCCTAAAGTAATACACTTCTTATATTTAAAAATCTACTGAAGATGCATTAAAAAAAACCTGTTGTAGAGAAAATAAATAAATTAAGGGGTGGGGGGGTGTAGGACCATATAACGATCAGGTTTGATAATTCTGGTTTTCTTCATAACTACTGATTTGTGATGTTCTCATTTGTAAGTCACTTTTGATGAAAGCATCTGCTAAATGACTTAATGTAAATGTAAATGTTATATAACCATGTTAGATATACTTATATGTACAGTATATATGATGCAGTGAGGGTGTTTTAGTGCAGCAAACAAATAATACCAGCTCTGTGGTGCTACTATTGGGGTCCTGGCCATTACAGAACGGAGAATATATATAATTAGAATACAGTATATATAATTTTCATTCATTTCATTCATTTATTTCATTCATTCATTCATTCATTATCTTCCGCTTTATCCTATATTAGGGTCGCAGGGAGGTTCCCCATGCCCATCCAGGGGAGAACGTTTTGGGCGCTGGGCAGACACACCCAGGACAGGGTGCTAATCTATCGCTGGGCACACACTCACACACACAGACACGCACACAAACACACTCTACATGGGGCAATTTTGGAGAACTCAATTGACTTGATCCATGTTTTTGGACTGTGGGAGGAAACCGGAGAACCTGAAGGAAACCCATTCGGACACGGGGAGAACATGGAAACTCCACCCAGATGGAGATTCGAACCGGGAATCCCTAGTGCTGAGAGGCGAACGTGCTAACCACTAAGACACGGTGCCGCCTATATATAATTAACAAAATTTAATCTGGGTTTTCAACTCAAAATATCACTTTTGTACAGATATAACTGCTGAACACAATCAATGCATTCATTCTACAATGGAATTTTGATTTTGTTCAGCTTTTGTTCTTTTCAACAATTTCGTAGAATTTCCACATTGGAATAATTGGTTATTGGTGTATGTATGTTTAGTTTTGATGGAGGTATGTTCTGTAGTATTTTCACGGCTAAAGTCACGTCTCACTTGCAAACTAATGTAGTGTTTACTGTGTTTAGTGTCAGGATTTAAAGTAAATCACATAAAAGCATGTCCCTGTTTTTTTGACCAAGTGTACCGATATTCTGAAGGCTACTTTCAGCAGAAGGTTCAGATAAATCTTAAATATTTTCTGAAACGAGACAATGTGTTTACTGTACTTACTGTACCTTCACAGTCCCCATATTTCAACATAATAGAGCATCTTTGGAATGTGGTGAAACAGAGAATATTTACATCCGGGATGTGCAGTGACAGATCCAAAGCTGTGTGATGTTATCAGGTTAATACAGAGAATCAAAATCGCAAAGGAATGATTTTACCACCTTACTGAATCTTTGCTACAAAGAATTAAGGCATTTCTGAAGCCGAAAGGGGTCTTACCTAGTACTAGAAATGTGTACGAGAGAGAGGGAGAGATAGAGAATGAAAGATAGAGAGAAAATGTGAGTTTGTGGACAATCAGTTAGACATTTGTAAAGAATGAGGCATTTCAGTAGCCACATTCAAATAACTCACTAATATTAAGAGCTAATAAATAAAACACTACTCATCTTTGGTGCTATTTTTACTACTACATGTTTTATATGTATTATATGTACATTTACTTTTTTATTTCATTTTATATTACAGGGTTGCAAACCTTGAAGAACTCCTCAAATCACAATATCTTTGTAAATTAATTTACAAATAAAAAAAAACATTGAAATTTATTAAAATCACTAAAGGTGGCTTAGTGGTTAGCACGTTTGCCTCTCAGCACTAGGGATTCCCAGTTCGAATCCCCATCTGGGTGGAGTTTTCATGTTCTCCCCGTGTCTGCATGGGTTTCCTCTGGGTTCTCCGGTTTTCTCCCACAGTACAAAAACATGGATCAAGTCAATTGATAGAGTGTGTATGCGTGCGTGTCTGTGTGAGTGAGTGTGTGCCCAGCGATAGATTGGCGTCCTGTCCTGTGTGTATCTGCCCAGCTCCCGAAACATTCTCCCCTGGATGGGCATAGGGAACCCCACTGCGATCCTAATATAGGATAAAGTGGAAGATAATGAATGAATGAGGATAAAATCACTAAACCAAGGATGAAATGCACATTCGGGGCAGTCGTATGCTGTCATTAGGGAACCTGTCGTGAAGGTTCCCGATTCGATTTCTGGTCCCACCAAGTACTATGGCTCATGACTAATAACCTTCTGCAAGGCACTGAACCCCAATTGCTCCTCGGACGCTGTATACAAGGCTGCACACCACTCATGGCACATGTGCTCACTTTACTCAGTGTGTGTATATGTGTGTGTTTCACTGCATGGATGGGTTAATTGTGAAGGACAAATTACTCTGTGTGTAAAGCACAGTAGGCAAAAATTATCCCTTTTCTTCACCAGACATTAAAGAACACATACAAATGTATTAATCAACTTTATTAACAAAAGTACAAACATTTTACATTGACACAATAATATTATAATATACCAGACACAAATATTTTGACATGTTTGAATATCTTAATGGCACTGCAAGCAAGAATATTATTATTGCTTTGACTAATATGTTCTGATTCTTAAAGAACTGACCTACACTGACTTTTAAACCGAAATTCCATATATCGACCATGATACAGAGATTTTGCTTTAAAAACTATCCAGAAAACTGTGCTAAAGAATGTAGATAAACTTCTTTTTAGTCGTACTGAATGTTTTCATTACAATAGATATTAATATAGACTTTGGATGTAAATTTGGACAGTTTTTAATTAACTGAATTTATTTTTCTGGCCCAAAAGTTTTCAAGTACTTCTCAGGTAGGTTAGACTTTTCCACCATTCTGCTGAGTTACGCTGCTGATAGATGTCCTCTTCAGTTCGATCCGCATAGACTGATTCTCCGCTTTTGTTTCTACTTTCACACCACTGGTGATTCCCAAAGGCCCAAATACAGCCTTGCCAGATTTCATGCCTCGAGACATGGGAATGCGTGTTGGTCCTGATCGAGGTTGCTGGGGATCCACAACGGGCTGCTGTAGAAAAATGGAAAAAAAGAAAATAAATAAATGAGATAATTCATCACTACTTACTACATAATAAACAATAATATAGAGCATTCCTGTACATCTAGTTACTATACCATGATAGTAAATGATTTCTCCAAAGCAACTTTACTTCAGCCATTATATATGAGTTATTCATTCATTACCTCCAGCTTTATCCTCTATTAGGGTCACGGTGGGGTTCCCCATGCCCCTCCAGGGGAGAACGTCTCGGGCGCTGGGAAGATAGACCCAGAACAGGGCGCTAATCCATCGCTGGGCACACACACACTCACACAAACACACTCTATATGGGGCAATTTTGAGAATTCAATTGACTTGATCCATGTTTTTGGACTGTGGGAGGAAACCGGAGAACCCGGAAGAAAACCCATGCAGACACAGGGAGAACATGGAAACTATATGAGTTATAGTTTGTAAATTTAAATAGATTTCTAATATTGTGGCAGTAATGAATGTTTTATTAGGTTGCCAATTTGATAATATAATTTTAATTCTCGTGTTTAATTCGGTGTCCGCGTGGGTTTCCTCTGGATTTCAATTCATTTGAATGCTCTAAATTGACCCATATAGTGGGTGTTTGTGTGTGTGTCTGTGTGAGTGAGTGTGTCCATTCTCCCCTGGATGAAACCCCACTGCGACTCTAGTAGAGGATTAAGCATAAGACAATGAATGTATATATGTACTTTTTTAAAAAGTGCACTAAGCTCATTAAGGACTGGAACTACCCGTTTTATGAAAAAATTAAATTTGGCTGCTTTGAGAGAATGCATTATCGTAAAAAAGTGTTGTATAACTAGACTGAATGTGAATTCCACGAACTACTTGCAAGTGTAAATATCATTTTTAGTATATAAAATGAATAGTTTTGCCTCTCAGCGCTAGGGATTCCCTGTTCGAATCCCCATCTGGGTGGAGTTTCCATGTTCTCCCTGTGTCCGCGTGAGTTTCCTCCAGGTTCTCCGGTTTCCTCCCACAGTCCAAAAAGATGGATCAAATCAATTGAGTTCTCCAAATTGCCCCATATAGAGTGTATGTGTGAGTGAGCGTGTGCCCAGCGATGGATTGGCGCCCTGTCCTGGGTGTATCTGCCCAGCGCACGAAACATTCTCCCCTGGATGGGCATGGGGAACCCCCCCGCGACCCTGATATAGGATGAAGCGGAAGATAATGTATGGATGGTATATGAATAGTATGAATTGTATTGTATGTATTGTGCTTCCCCTGCGGCACAGCACTTACCACTGAAAGAGTTGGTCTGGGTGGTGCTGTGGCCACCTGTGTGATGGTAAGGCTGCTGGTTACTTTGCTTGTTATCTGTTTACTGACAGCACCTTGGCGTGGTGAGCGCAGCACTGTTCCCAGAGAAATCTCTTTGCTTTCATTTGTAACTATACCAGGTTTTGCTGTGCTTGGCATGTTGTTTTCAGTGGTCTTTCTGAATTGTGAACCTAAGTGAATGTGAATCTTATTGTCTTCTGTAGTAATGATATTCGCATTTGAGTTACTTTTCTTAATAGGCATGGGAACCATTCGTTTTTCAGGAGTCAGTTTGAATACTGCCCGACCGGTAATCATTTCCTGAGACTCTAAGCAGGCGCTATCTGCCAAGGTGGATGTGCTTACTGACACAGATATGGGTGACATTGGTCTGTCAGTTGATGGTGGCTTGCTGCTCTCTGGGGACTTGGCTCTTGAAATAGCGGTGATGGTTATTGGAGATTTTGCTCTTTCTGGACAGTTAGGCTCTTTGGCACTTTCTTTTGGGGAAACAACAGTAGCAGGAATGATTGTTATCTGGGGCTTCTGTACATCCTCTGATGCGGCTATTGCTCTGTCGAAGACATTTTCTGACGTAGAACTGCTGATATGAAGAGTTGCTTTGCTGTTTTGGTAATCAGGAGTCACTCGGATATGTAGTGGTTGGCCCTGCTTTTGCGTCATTTTAATCTCAGAAGGCATGGTCCTGGCATTTATGTGCATGGATTTTTCTACAGTACTTTGAATGTTACTGTCTTTCTTCTTTATCCAAGGTATACAGGATTTCTTTAATGTAAGGTCAGTAGCTGGAGGAGGATAGAGCTCTCTGACTGTCGGTCTTTCGGCAGGTTTTTTAATGCTTCTCTGTCGAATGCTGTTCATGATGTGGTTTTCTTCTTGTACAGACTTTTTAATAAAAACAGCTGGGGTCTCATCTTCGGTTAATTCTGTTCCTCCAGCATCTGTCTGGACCCCTGTTGACAACATTGGCGCATCCATTATTCGTCTTCCATTGCTGCTTGGTCTCAAAGCACGACTGTAACGCTTAGTAATCTCAAGTTCTTTGGTAAGATTGAGAACCTCATTACTCATGGTCTTTTTCATGTCTTCCTCATCAAGCAATTTCTGTTGCAACATGGAATAGTCCACCTGAAGCTGTGAAAGCTGGTCCTCCTTGTTCATGAGCTCATGAATCTTTTCTTTGAGAGCCTGGACCTCAGAGTGCAGGTCTTTGTTTTTAACTTCTTCTGATCTGCACCTCCTCCATAACTCAGTTTCTTTACTTACTGCCTCTTTCTCTTTTACCTTACTTATAGCAAGCTGACTCTTCATTTCATCTACCTGCTGTGAGAGTATATTTGCCTTCTCTTGTTCACTGTTGAACTTTTTCTCCAACATATCATACTCATCCTCGGTCTTAAGCAAATCTCCCTCCACAACCTCAAGCTGCTTTAAACGATTCCTTAATCTCTCAATTTCCATGTTCAGTTCAACCACTTTCTTTTCATCCATATCTCTGGAATTTAAGATTCTCCCCAATTCAGTGTTTGATGCTTTGTCTGTATCTTTCTTTCCTTCTTCTTTCACCTCATCATTTGGATATGTGATCATACAAATCTTCAAATTGAGATCTTTACACCTCTCAGCCTCAGCTGTAAGTTTAAACTTCAGGTCAGCCTTCTCTTCGACCAATACACTGATTTTCCCTTCCATCTCTGATTTTAGTTTTAGGAGTCTTTTACTCTCTTCTATCAGTTTCTCAGTAACTTCCATGACCTTCTCTTGCTCTGCCTTAAACAAAATTTCTAGTTCTTCTCTTTTATTTTCCTCACACTTAATTCGCTCAGCCATGTTTTTGTGCTCATTAACCATTATTGAAGTAAAAGACTTGAGTTTCAGTAACTCTTCTTTCAAAGCTAACTCTGCTTTTTCTAACTTAAGTTCAGATGACTCCACTTCTTTTATCCGTATTTTAATAGACACTAGCTCATCCGCTAGTTCCTTTGTAAGGCCTCTTTCCTTTTCCAGCGCACCTTGCAATTGGACACACTCACCTTTACTCATATAGAAAGCTGCCTCCAGTTTTTCTAGTTCCAGCATTCTCTTTTGCATTTTTTCCATTTCCAACTTTAACTCCTTATTGTTTATTTCCTCTGTTTGAAGTTTTTTCTTCAGCTCACTGCATTGGTTCTCCGTTTTGGTGATCTCCTCATCCTTGCCTTCCATCTCTAAGATTTTTTTATGCAGGTTCTCTATCTCTGCCATCAAGGTCGAATTGCCACATTGTCCTTTGCTTATTGTATTCTTAAGTTCCTGTAGCTCTTCGGCTGATTTTTGCAAAATAGCATTAGTCATTTCCAGTTCTTCAATTTTCTGTGAAACTGATGTTTGTGTCTGACACAGCTGCCGGTTTTCATTCTCTTGGCTAGCCAGTTTAGTCGCCATCTCATCATACTGAAGGGCAAACTTGGAAGTCCTGACCTCCATCTGGGCTTCAAGACTCAAAAGCTTTTGAGCATCTTCTTTTGCTTTGCTATCAGCATCACTCGACTTTTGCTCTTTGTCCTCGAGTTTTAATTGAAGTTCTTGAATCTTCTGACTTTGCAGGTCAATCTGATCCAGGTGAAGTTGTTGTTCATCCACCAGCATGAGGGCAAAAGATTTCAACTTCACTAGCTCTCCACGAACTTTCTCCAGTCGCTTTGAGTGCTCCTTTTCTTTACGCACTTGATAGGCTTTTTCTTGCTTCAGTAACAGTTTTAATCTAAAACACAACAAAACAACAGAGACAAAACCATTTGAAGAAACCATTTTATATTACACTTAATGACCACTTGTGAAAATGTCACATTTAGGAACACGTGACATTTTTCATACAAGGAAGCACCATTCTATGGTGCTTCCTTGTATGAAAAATAGACCCTGGAATAAGCAAGTTTTTTATATCAGTTTTAATATAAATCTACAATCTACAATAAAGACTACTTTATTAATAATTATGTGCTTTAGCACATAATTCAGGGCCAGTATATAAAATGTATATGCTGGAACACTTAATGCAGCAAGGGGAGAGTTCAGGATTATGACCTACAGTATAACAACGTTTATACCTTCATGGCAGAATAATGTCAAGGAATTGCTTTGTTGAGATGAACTAGGCTGAAGATTTTGAGCCGGACAGTGTCAAAACCTTACAAAAGTTCTGGATGAGTTGGCAAAATTTCCACATACAAGACGTTCCCAAAAAATGAAAGCTATTATGGGCCAAAAAGGGGGAACAGATTAGAATGGAATGCCACAAAATCTTCTAGAGTGTAGGTGTCCCAAAAATGTCCATATAGTTAATTGTGTCTGTATGGGAGAATATTCTAGATATACATTATATTTGTCATTAAGTATGATAAATAAATGAACTCTACCATGATGAATATGGTGACATATTTTTATGCCATATTTATGCTAAATATGCACATTACTAGATCTTTAATAAAATATGTGTCTGAATGTGTAAAATTTTACTACATGGACAATTTTAGTATTTGGCAGGCACCCTTATAAAATATTACAGAATGAAAAATCATTAAATATAAGTGGCTAATAGTTACACTATTTTCTTCAGCCACACAGTCTTCAGCCTTCTTGATTAGCAATCCAATACCATAACCTCAGACTCCCCTCTGCTGTTTCTTACAGTGTAATAATAGCTTTAGTGGATTCTTCATTTAATTACCACTTTATAATAAACTGCCATACAGCATAGTATGCCATGCAGCATACTTTTCTGTAATAGTACTTAACATAATAATCTGGGAACAGAGAATTTTAGTGTCCAAAATAAAAAATTGTCTTATTTCAAAGAGCTTTACTCAGAGCTTGATCATATCGGCACAATAAAGCAGTTATTTTCCTCCTTAATGTTGAAACCATGAGCAAACACAAGTGAATGTTTAAATTGAAGTCACTGATGCTTAGCATCTCCCTGCAACGGGATTTTCTTTCAAGCATTGCATCTTAATTCTAAGCAAATAATACCAAATGACTGACTTGTTTCCACAAAATCTTCATCAATGCATATAATAAACATTAAAAAATAAATTCTTCACTAACTTACCATCTAGTTCCGATGATCCTAAAATGTCCCCCTGCTCTTAATTATGTAAAAACCAAACATCTAGGTTTGAAGCCGTCAACAGGCTTACTACTCTTTGGCCCTCACATTCCACATGTGCATTCATAACAGCAATAGAATGAATTTTGGTTACAACTCCTCCCGATCAGAGTGATCTTGGTATTCTTCTTATGCATGGCACAGTCCACAGACGCCTTTTTTAGACATACCACAAACTGGAAACTGTTCAGTTTTATACCTTTAAGATTCCATCTGCAAGTTTTCATCTGCTTTCAGTAGAATAGTAGTTATGAAAAGCCTTATAGGTTAGTCAGTGCTGTTTGACACTCCTCGTTTGCATGCCTGCAGCCATAAAAAAGGCATCAAATGCAAAATGTATTCAAATAAACAAGGCTGGGCATCAACTCCGAATGAGGTCAAGCTCTTTAGTCCTGCTCCTGAACAAAAATGGTTACAAGAAGCGAATGAGATCAATTTACTTCAAAATGTACACAATGACTGCTCTGTGTTTAGTGAGTACTGTATGCAGTATACTTAAAGGCAGACACAAATAGTTAGATTCAAGCTGTACATCTTTCATGATATTTCTATGTTTTAAACCAAGTTTTTTTAAGTAAGTAAACTATTACATAGTGTTCAAAATACATAACAATTAACTTGTAAATTTAAGTGTTTATACTCCTTAACTACTTTTTTTTAACAATGTGAGCAATTGTTCTATAGAACAGTTAGATATAGAAATAAAATTACTTCAATTGTTTGTCATGCTGGCCATGTGGTCAATATATTTTATTACATTTCTGTATTAAATCATGCCCTGAGACTGTGCAGCATTCTATAAGAAACAGCAGACCTTTCACTCTGTCTTTCATCACACCCATCACTAAACACTCAGGCTGTGAAAAACAGGTGAGGACCCAGAAGCTGAACAAATATTTTCCACCCATACATGTTGACATGACTGACATATATACCTTCATGTATGCATCTGTCTACACAAATTTGGAAGGTGCGGGAGGTTATATGCAAATGTTTTTTTTTTCAAGTACGTCTGCCATCATGAGGAAAAATGTCCTGGTCCCTTTTAAAACAGATGTTTTTTTTTTATTCATTCACTTGCTGAGCAGCTTCTCTTGATAAACGTCACATAGACAATAGAGCTTAATCTGGCATTTTAAGTGCTAGGACCAATACCAAAAAATAATGCATATATTCGCACCCAGAGGCGATTTTGCATCTATGGTTAATCCGCTATAATGATTTTTGGACAGCAAACCTCTTTTTTTTTTAAATGTGCCATCCAGTAGGCCACATTGCACCCCCATGCTTCCATGTTTCCATGTTCTGACCAAGTCTGCATTGGTTTCCTTTAGATTCTTAAATTTACACACACACACACACACACACACACACACACACACACACATATATATATATATATATATATATATAAATGCTTAAACATCATTTTGCAATATTATTCTATTTGTTTCAGTCCAAGTTTACATTTTTTATGAATATTTTTATACTAAGGTCTTGTTTTGATGACAAAAAATAAGGTATTTTTGGATTTTTTTGCAAAATCTTTCCCAGCACATCCCAAAAAACACATCAGCACACTGTGGTAGCCTAATCATGTATGAAAATGATTTCTGCTCCCCTATCCACTTTTGAGCCTTTTGAGTTTTTTCGTTGTCATTGTCAGGGTAATATATGTATATGCCTTCAAACCCATTGCTAATACAACAAGGCCATTGCCAAAGGAACTGATTCTATTTTGACGTGGTGGGTGTTACACCAAATAATGTGTTTAGTTTAGAATTATGCACTCATTTGTTCACAGACCAAAAACTGTAACGTACCTTTCTCTCTCTTGTTCCAGTAGGTTGGTGAAATCGTCGCTTTTGTTCATGTAATCAATGTGCTTTCTTTTCTCCACATCAAGCTCATAAACCACACGGCGATGGCATTTCTCAGCCAGCAGCAGCTGCTCCAGCATTCGACGATATGTCTCTTTATGTTTATCCTGAAGCTTATCCAACTGTAACACACCCACAAGACAACAGTGCAGGACGCAAAATAAGTTACATAAATGATGCAAAGAATTTATAACCACTTCGCCCATGGAGTTCAGTTTCAAGTCAGTAAACACAAGTTTCCACACAGTGATTTAGGACAGTGATTTCCAAACTTTCATTCAAGATGACATCAAACCCTCATCCTCAACCTTGTCTGAATGCTGCAGCAATAACCTATAAGCAATATTTTATTTTACCTGAGGATCAGAGTGACAAACACTTTCATTTTTATTTAGGAGCATAAGAAATTTAGTTCATTAAAATTACTTGGGTTTTATACATTTGTTATACATTGGTTTACACCTGATAACACTGCCAGCTGCTCAGGAAGAATGAGCCTGGGTCCTCACAAGGTTTGTGGCTTTACTCTTGTTTTTGCCATCTGCTCTTTAAATGTTCAGGATTAGAAAATTGTTAAGCTGCTTTTAGACAATGCACTATTGTAAAAAAAATAATAATAATAAATAAAGAAATAAAAAACACTACATAAATATATAAACTTGAATATTTTTGTGACACCCCTCACTTTGTGATACATTTTTGCACTGGAAGTTTTATTCCATACAAAGCTGCCATTTTGCATTAAATAAAATAAACAAATAAAATTACAACTCACTTTAACTGTGGAATTATCAAATGTGACCTGCTGGTGTATCTTAAATTTTATTGTGTAATTAGGTTCACTGTTCTTAACATATTTTGTTAAAACTGCCTCCCAGCCACCAAAAAAACTGACTTTGTCAAAAAGACACCTTTATAATCCCACATCTTTTCAGAGACTGGTGTGGGCTTGCTTTGTGCTGCAGAATTTTCTCTAATCAGGATTACAGATGTGAGACTTGTTCTATTTGTATCGCACCCCCCGCCCCCCACCAACTAATCCACCTTCATAATTCTGCAACAGTACCACCCACCACCACCCCTGGAGGCGCAGCGAAAAAATATTAAATGATTGATTTCAGGCAGTTAATAGATTGTTTATAGATAGTTGTTTTTAATAATATACATACACTGTTATAAAAAGAATCAGAATTTTTAATCCAGCTTAATCTTTAGCTTTATCCTGTACTAGGTTGGGGGGGGGGGGGTTCCCCATGCCCAGGGGAGAACGTTTTCGGGCGCTGGGCAGATAAACCCAGGACAGGGCGCCAATCTATCGCTGGGCACACACTCATTCACACAGACACACAATCAAACACACTCTATATGGGGCAATTTGGAAAACTCAATTGACCTTAATCCATGTTTTTAGACTGTGGGAGGAAGTAATAGAAACCGGAGGAAACCCTCGTTGATACGGGGAAAACATGGAAACTCCACCCAGATTGGGATTCGAACCAGGAATTCATAGCATTGAGATGTGCTAACCATTAAGCCACCGTGCCGTCCCAGAATTTTTAAGATCAAGGAAATTGTTTTGGGATTCTGATCATTGACATTAAACAATTTTAAAAAAAAGAAAATTTTAAATAAATAATAATAATAAATAATTTTTAGTTCTTTATGTTTATGTTCTAAATTGGAAAATGAGCATGTACAACAAATGTAATCTGTATAATCAGCAATTATGCAGTGCAAATAGTACAACAGCACAGTGTTATAGAAGTTATAAGATCATATCTTAATACACAGTATTTAATGTGTGACGTGTCATGACGATGAGTCTAAAGAGGATGATAGTGAGAAATTCATCCATCCATTATCTTCCGCTTTATCCTATATTAGGGTCGCGGGGGGTTCCCCTATGCCCAACCAAGGAAGAACATTTCAGGCGCTGGGCAGATACACCCAGGACAGGGCACCAATTTATCGCTGGGCACACACTCACTCACTCTCACTCACACACACACACACACACATACACACTCTATATGGGGGAAATTGGAGACCTCAATTGGCTTGATCCATGTTTTTGGACTGTGGAAAGAAACCGGAGAACCCGGAGAAAACCCACGCAGACACGGGGAAACTCCACCCAGATGGGGATTCGAACCGGGAATCCTTAGCGCTGAGAGGCGAACGTGCAAAAATTGTTATCTTTATTGCATTGCTCACCTCTGCCATTGGCTTTTCATACACATCATCATGGTGTATTTGGTTGTTAATGAGTAGTCCATCTCTCCGCAGGGCCTTCAGAGGTTTGGTTGGAAAAGCTGAGCCATAATGAGACTCAAGCACCTCTGGACGACTGACTCCAGACTTCAGCACCCGAATCACATCCTCTCTTGCCTGAAAAGCAAGCATTTTAGTACCCCACTTTAATCCAAAAAAATTAATCAGTTGAGTTCTGTTAAAACAAAATTATTTGTATGATAATTTAATCGAATTAATTTGAATATTATTTTAAACACAATGGTAAAAATAAAAATGATTCTATCTACAATAATATATATTAGGCAGCATAGTGGCTTAGTGTTTCACTTTAAATAAAAAAAACAATAAGGGGTTTTTGCCTGTAAACAATATTAAACAAAATAAAATATTTAGTACCACAGCGATCTAGTTAGGATACTTATTACGTTAAGGTGACCTAATGTAATACAATGTTATGTCACTAGATGGAGCCAAAATCCCAATAAATAGATCCCTAATACATCCAGGTTCGTTTTCTGGTCTGGACGGAGTTCCCACGTTCTCCTCGTGTCCGCGTGGGTTTTCTCCGGGTTCTTTGATTTCCTCCCACAATTCAAAGACATGAATTTATTTCTTGTTGATGCTAACCACATTTCGTTGTCTTGTACTTGTACAGCACAATGACAATAAAAATGAGTTAATTATATATATATATATATATATATATATATATATATATATATATATATATATTCATTCATTCATTCATTCATTATCTTCCGCTTATCCTCTATTAAGGTCGCGGTGGGGTTCCCCATGCCCATCCAGGGGAGAACGTCTCGGGCGCTGGGCAGACAGACCCAGGACAGGGCGCCAATCCATCGCTGGGTAATATATATATATATATATTTATTTATATTTATGTTTTTTCCTTAACTACTGACTTGTGTTGTTCTCATATTTTTAAGTCAATTTGAATAAAAGCATCTGCTAAATGACTGAATGTAAATATAAATGTAATATACACTATATAAGTGACAGGCTATTAGGGTCTGCAAAGCCTAAAAAACATCTGAATCACAGACTGATGTTAATTATAGTTTATCCATGAATCAGAATTCCACTTCCTTTCATAGCATTTCCTGCTTGTGCTGCTTCCAAAAGTGTATTCTTTAGTTAAAGAATTTAACCAATCACAATTTAGCATCAGGGCGGCACAGTGGCTTAGTGGTTAGCACGTTCGCCTCTCAGCACGTTCGCCTCTCCCGGTTCGAATCCCCATCTGGGTGGAGTTTCCATGTTCTCCCCGTGTCTGCGTGGGTTTCCTCCTGGTTCTCCAGTTTCCTCCCACAGTCCAAAAACATGGATCAAGTCGATTGAGTTCTCCAAATTGCCCCATATAGAGTGTGTGAGTGAGTGTGTGCCCAGCAATAGATTGGCGCCCTGTCATGGGTATATCTGCCCAGCGCCCGAAACGTTCTCCCCTGGATGGGCATGGGGAACCCCCCCGCGACCCTAATAGAGGATAAAGCGGAAGATAATGAATGAATAAATGAATGAATGAATGAATGAATGAATGAATGAATAAATTTAGCATAATTTTTTGCCAGGGTCATATAAATTCCTACACCTGGCCACCTTCACAATCAGTTATGAGGCCAGGTAGCATAAAAATATTATCGAACAACATGTTGCTTTAACCAAGCAGATTTTTGTCTGGCAACACCAAGGCACTTTAGCAGGTGGATGTTCTGTCAGTGTATTCACACTCTTTGATTGGATAGACAGAGAATGTACTGCTTTTGTCAAGTGGTTATTTCTAGCAAATTAAAACTTATGCCAGAAATACGATTTGACTTTTAGCACCAGCTTCGAAGGCACTAGAAAAGGACTTCTTGATGGAACTAAACATGGGCAATCATAGGCTTGTGGTTAAGGAACCAAACTTGTGAGCTGAAGGTCCCTGGCTCGATTCCTGGTCCCAGCCCTTGGGAAAGGCACTGTATACAGGACTGCCTACTGCTCCGGGCACATGTGCTCACTTCACCAGTGTGTGTATATGTGTTTGTTTCACTGCACGGATGGGTTAAATGTAGAGGACAAATTCCACTGTGTGTAAGCACAGTAAGCAAAACAAATCATTTTTTATCACTTTATCTTATGCGTGGTATGTAGGATGTGCATGTGTCCTTAAATATTCATTTAATTTGTGTTTATTCAAATAAACATTGCAAACTAACTTGTCTCTTGTCATTTTCTTTTTCATTTGGTTCAGTCAAGCTGGATGAAATTACCATCACATGATGCTCATAATATATTCATAGAACAAAGACATACTTACAAATCTAGCTTTCTACTTATAGCAATGTCAGTCTTATCAGTCTTAAACTTATTAGTTAAAATGAATAAATTAATTAGGTGGTATATTCCCCAAAATGTTATATGCTTTGCTATTTTCCAGGTTGTAAATCAGAATTTCACCTCACCTGGATCTCCCCCTCCATGATTCCCAACAGCTTAAGTAGATCATCTTTGGAAAGATCCTTCAGCCCTAGATTTTGGGCTGTTGGATTGTTGGATACATTCTTTCTTTCTGACATCAGATTCTCTTCTTCTTCTCTTAACTGAACCTTTGACTTGCTGCTCTTCTCAGTAACCTGCAAATCTCCCTTCTCTCCTCCACTCATCTCATGAATTGCATGGGGAACAACCAAGACTTTGTTTGTTGAACTGTCTATTTCATTAGTTTTGGACCTCATGTTGTCTCTGTAATTAAACAATAATTCATTAACAAAATACATTAATTTATAAGTGAATTGAACTGAATTAAAAGCCTTTATTGTCATTATACCCAGCATACACAGTGTACATAGTACAACAAGATTGGAAGCTGCTCCTTAAAGTGCACACAACATGATATATAAATAGAAACCTAAGAAAACTAAGACTACTGTGCAAGAAACTAAACATAGCTACACAGACAAACAGATAAAACAGACAAAACATTCATTCATTCATTCATTTATTCATTCATTCGCTTTATCCTCTATTAGGTTCGCGGTGGGGTTCCCCATGCCCATCCAGGGGAGAGCATCTCGGGCGCTGGGCAGATACACCCAGGACAGGGCGCCAATCCATCGCTGGGCACACACTCACTCACACAGACACGCGATTCGAACTGGGAATCCCTAGTGCTGAGAGGCGAACGTGCTAACCACTATGCCACCATGCCGCCCACAGACAAAACAGATGATATGTAATATGTCAGTTAGTGTAGGTTCCAGTTTAGCATCATGATGGCTTTGAGAAAAAAAGCTGTCCCTAAGTCTGTTTGTTTAGGCCGTTATGAACCTGTAATGCCTACCAGAAGGCTACATATAAGTGGAATATGGTTTAATTTATCCTTGAGTTATATAGAGTTAAAATCTGAAGGCAGGAAAACAACTCCATTTTGGGCCACAAGACAATAGTTAATTTACATTTTTTATCTTAATTCAACAAGCATGCCTTGATATGTTTAAGACACTTTAATTATTAATTCAGGAACATACACAGATAAACTGTACCAAAACTAAATAATGTAAAGTAAATCAGTGAATTCTGTCATATTGCTCATCTTATTATTACATCATTTTCATTATCATCCACTTAATCCTCTACTTGGGTCATGGGAAGGGGATGTTGCTCAACCAGGGGACAATGTTTGGATTACACTCAGGACACTCAGGACAGGGCACCAATCCATCGCTGGGCACACACTCATTCACACAGACATACTATAAAAAGGCGTACTACATTGAGATTGGGGCAATTTAAAGCAGCCAATTCACCTTGAATCCATGTTTTTGTACTGTGGGAGAAAATGGAGAATACAGAGGAAACCCACACGGACATGGGGAGAACATAAAATCTCCACCAAGATCGGGATAGAGGTTTCCAATCGCTTAGAGACAGACGTACCTGCTACATCCAAACTAAGCGTGAGATATAAACCATTTTCCTAAACAAAGCAGCCTTTGCCTTTGACACGTCTTTTTTTCACATTGCAAATATGAAGTTAAATACACATTTCCTATGTCTCACAAAGTCCCATGTGACTATAAACACGTTTATTTCTGAACTCTGTAAATTCATTCATTCATTCATTATCTCCCGCTTATCCTCTATTAGGGTCGCGGTGGGGTTCCCCATGCCCATCCAGGGGAGAACGTCTCGGGCGCTGGGCAGATAGACCCAGGACAGGGCGCCAATCCATCGCTGGGCACACACTCACTCACACAGACACACTCTACATGGGGCAATTTCGAGAATTCAATTAACTTGATCCATGTTTTTAGACTGTGGGAGGAAACCGGAGAACCCGGAGGAAACCTACGCAGACACGGGGAGAACATGGAAACTCCACCCAGATGGGGATTCGAACCGGGAATCCCTAGCGCTGAGAAGCGAATGTGCTAACCACTAAGCCACCGTGCCGCCGAACTCTGTAAATTGATAAAGATAAAAAACCTATACTTAGATAATGATACTAGATAAAGAAACCTAATTGCACAATTTATTTATGTTGAATCCAAGCTACAAAAATGTTTTATTGAAAACACATGGTCTGTGAACTCAAATGCATCCTAAACATGCTGGTACAGTCAGACCACACAAATCTCTTTGTCACTGCACGTTTCAGATTTCAGCTGGAACTGAGTCATGGCTTTCATGCTGGAAAATGAATTGTTAAAAACTTTACAACAGAATTATAATAAAATACTGGCAGAAGACTTTAAGGTTTTTTAATGAATATATTTAATTGTACAGTTAACTTTTTAATTTTTTTTCTTTCTTTTAAAAATACATGGTAATACCTTTGTTTTTTTCTAAATAAATAAAACCATTGGCAGCAGAAAACTGAATCTTTTACATTTAATGCATGATTTGATTTCATCAGGTTGCCCTGGACCAACTAACGTCATCCTGAACAGGCAATAATATTACCCATTACCCATTTTTTGAGTCCTCTTTGACATATTTTGGAAGTAATAGTGAGCAATAACCTTAAAGCAACCTAATATGAACCCTAATTGTAATGGGCAGTGTCATTGACTTTTTTGAAGTTTTTGAAGTCTTTCTGACTTCACACTTCTAATGCACACTGCTTTCACACTGTTAATACCAATACTAAGGAATAATGAAGCTAATGATTCTGTAATGAAGATTTATTTAGTGGAAGGTGTTTTAGAAATTAATTTAACTTAGGAAATCATATTAATCTTAATTTAACAATGTTGATATCCTGCAATCATCAGTCAACAATTTATTTATGTCTTTTTAAATGTATATTAAAATGTATAAGAAAATATAGGCAAAACATTTTATACATAGAAGATATTAAAATCAGTGGAACAGCATATTAATGAAACTGCACTGTTTAAAATGCAGCAAGGTCACAGTTTACAGATGGGGCACAGTCTTCAAACCCTACTCATTAAAAAAACAGATTTAATCTCCTGTCCATATGTGTTGATAAACAAGGAACGTCAGTGGTATGTTATCTTTGTTCATTTGTTCACTAAATGTAAATGTACATAATATTTACATTTAGTCATTTAAGCAGAAGCTTTTATCAAAAACAACTTTTAAAATAAGAGAACAACAGGAGTCAGTGAGTTAAAGAGGAACCAGCTGAACTGCAGTATTATTCAGTACTTTTCAGATTTTGGTTTCCAATAGAAAGCTCCTTAAAACAGCTGGAAGTGAGAGCTGTATCACCAAAATCTCAGGACATGACACTATTACAGCTGAGCGGGGACTGATAAAGTAAGCAGTGGCAAAAATATGAATAAACATGTGTTAGAATGTTTTATGTTAGAATGTTAAATGTTGAGATACATAAATCTAATAATAAATGACATCTGACTTTAATATCACAAATTTGACTTTAATAACTGAATAATTTAGTAATTGGTGTACAATAAATTATTGTTACAGTTGCCACCATTACTGCGTTTGGCTCAGGTTTTCTTTTGGAATGGGTGCAACAGCTGCAGAGTGTGTTGGACTTGTACAGTTAGATGTAGATTTTGTTTTGATGGCTAAGCATGATGTTATTTTGTACTGTTTACCAACAAAGAAATAACTCCCTTATTAAGCAAGTAAAGCATACACTAATGTGAATATGGTATTTACATACAAAAACCTTTCTATAATTACAATTTAAGTATTGGGACACCACTTAATCATTTATTTCATGTTTTTAATTTTGTCATATTGCTACAGTTATATAAAATTAGGAAATTAGTGATGCATTTTGAGCAATTGTACACCATTATTGAGGGAACAGTTTGGGGAAGGCCTTTGTTGTTTTAGCATGACTGTACCACAGTGCACAATGCAAGGTTGTAAAGTCATGGTTGGGTGAGTTTGTTGTGGCTCACACAGAGCCCTAATCTTAACCCATTAAACACCTTTGGCAATAACTACAACAAAGACTGAGCCAGTTAACATCACTGTCTGATCTTACAAATGCTTTTGGATAAATGGATGAAAATTTTCACAGACACACTTTAAAATCTTGAAAAAAAGCCTTTTCAGAAAGCTAAAAGCTGTTTTATAGCTGCAAAGGGGAAGTGGTTAATAAAAGTTCCTGTGTAATGTACTGTATAAGTGTTCAAAAACTTTTGTCTAACTGAGTAACTGTCTAAATGCAGACCAGCTCGTTAGAATGCTTTCAAAATTATATATGGTTAAAATGCTGGTAGCATCTTTTATTGGGTATACTTTTGAATATGCAGAGATAAAAATATTTGCGATCTGAAAATGATGGATCTTACTTTAATTAATCTTGTTTGGCTTTAAATAAACAGTTACAGCATTGTGAACATTGCTTAGAATAATGTGTTATGTGTTTTTTAAAATTCCATCTGATTTGTACATTCAGGGTCCGGTTTTGTCTAGTGACCAATATAAAAAGGCCAAACAAACCCGAAATTGGGGCGTTTACACAAAAGGGTATACTGAAGGATTTAACCAACTACCAAGGTTAAAAAAGCTAGGGACTTGAAAACCTATGTTTATGGCATGCACTGATGGAGGACTTATGGCCACTATAAACACAACTTCTCATGGTCATTCAATAGCAATTTTAATTGAACGTAACCACAGCAGAAAAATGCCTTGCTGCAATCTCTCATCCAAAGTTATTTTTTTCTGAAGAAAATGGTTTGGAGACTATGGTTTAGCTTTAAACCACTGGATTTAAGTTTCAGGAAAATTATGTGATTATCTGATATATAAGTACAAATGTTCTTAGCTTATGTTCCCAAAGTTCTCTTAAAAGCAGTCATTAAAAGTGTTCTCATCTTATAAATTTACAGGACAACCCATTAGCTTTTGATTCTAACAGTAGAATTCTCTCCAGTTATCGCAGAGTACATCATGTGACTTCATCTTAAAACCAGACATTTTATTTATCTCTGGAGCATTTAACACTGGAAAAGTAATAATAACTGTAAACTTCAGATGGTAAAGGCCAGAGCTTGGGTTCTATAAAATTCGAAATAAAATTAGCTAAACTTGTTTACATTTATACACAATTTTTCTATGGGATGGCATGTTGGCAGAGTGCCTAGCATGATGGCTTCTCAGAACTGGGGCTCCATGTTCGAATCCCCATCTGGGTGGATTCATGTTCTCCCTGTGTCTGTGTGGCCTTCCTCCTACAGTCCAAAAACTAAATTGCCCCTTCAGTTAATACATGTGAGTAAGTGCCTACCCAGCAGTGGATGAAATGGGATGTCTGACTATGGATTGGTATAAATTAAAATTTATTGTTCAATTAATGGTGTTTTTTAAGACAAGTGAAGTACTTCTTGCAACTACTTCTAACAATGTGAGAAAGAATAGAGAGAAATAATATACTGACTTTGGATTGATGGGGTCAAAAGAGATTTTTATCAGCCTGATATATCACACCAGCTTTTCTTCTAAGGTTTTCATAAATATCAATTAGTCGGGCCAAGTTTTACATAATTATCTGGTTAAAATGTATACAATATTATAGAACATTATAAAGAATTCACAAACTTCACAAGAACCATTGTACATGGCTAAACATGGCTAAATATGGACATTACAGTATCTTCTTTGGAGTATACGAAGCAAAACATTTGCGAAGAATCCTCCTCACAGAATCTTTTCACATTGTCCAAAGCCCTAGGTCCTCTTGAGTACTGTACTCCCTCGCTCATCAGACAAGTTTTCCATTGTATTCAGAACACTATACTGAGACGTTAAAGCCAACCGTTTAACATTGTGCTCAATAAACCACTTTTGAGTTTCCATAAAGTTTTTTAGGAGAATATGTATTAGCATGTTTTTAGCTTGTTGGTAGAGGAAGATTTTAATCTTTGATCCTGAAATTTATTATTACATGATATAACAGAAATGTTAGTACTCTCTCACATATTGACAGTGTGTCTGTTGATTAAATCTGTGATAACTTTTACTTAAGTCACGTTGTAAACTTACAGAAAATAAGAAACTTAACCAAACTATCAATGAACTGTCAATTTAAAAAATAAAATACCCTTTCCACAGGTTTTAATTGATATACTTTACTTCATTCTTGGACAGTCAGTACGAAAGCAGAAGAATTCAACAATGAAACTTTAGCTGCTTCTTCACTTAATCACTGCTTATTTTTTTTCCCTTCCCTTGTTTTTTGTATGAATGTACCATTTAAAATCATGCTAAGATAAAGAACAAACAACAGGATCAGTCATTTCTATGTAACACATGTATGCTCTGTAATGTTGAGGACTATACCATTGCAAACTTATTATTATATTATTATAAAAATTATTGCTGTCACTCATGGTTACAATTTCCATATAAAGAGTATATTCTTACTATCTGTAATGCCTAGTTGATGGTGTGTTCCTCTTTCAGTAGAGTATCCCTTTAAGGTGTCTTCTTTATGCATATTAGCAATTTCTTCTTTTTCAGTTATCTTCAACTATAATAATATAATAAATCTGTAGTATATTTGCTTTACAATGTCAAGAGACAAGAGCAATCTTACAGATCGACTGTGATTGAGCACAGTGTTTGCAGACCTTTTTGAAGACTGGGCTTGGAACCACGTTATGTTTTCCTAAGTTTGTGTCTACATGATTCTCTGCATGCGGCTGCTGAATTTTACAGTCCACATGATTACAGGGTAAAAAGGATCGCATAAACAAACTACTTTACTATTTCCTCTGTGACCAGGACAGTGATATACTGTTTCTATTTACAGTATTGAATGAGTAAACCATAAAGTGTGAATATGAAACTGTAACTAAATTTTGGGCTTTGGGGGGCGGTATACAAGGTTAAACAACATTTTGTCACTTTGAACAATACAGCTAGATAAAAAAAAAAATCAGTAATCTGGTGGAGGTATATATGCTTGCAGCTGGCAGTATTTCTAAATTTGTTTTTGAAGTCAGCTCTTGAAGATAACAAAAATCCTAGCTTGTGCTAGCAGCTGTCCAAGTTTCACATTCCTATGCTGCCATTGAAGAAATCAAGGATTGTTACATGTGGATCTGATGAGTGTACAGAAATGCTTGATACACAGACAACAGCATATTTCTGGCAAAAGCTGATGACGGTAGTGCAGTCGGTATTAGAGAAAGATGGGGATTAAAGAAGGCTGCGTATACAATAGTTTTTGTGCACAGGACACATATTCATTTTAATGAGTTGGTAATGTGTTTAGAGTTATATTACATATATTCTATATTAGATATATTCTATATTACATGTAATATAGAATATATTACATGTATCACATATTTACATGTGTTACATTTATAAATTCAAAAAAAACGTACAAAATATAAAAGTGCAATATCAATTTTTCTCATTTTTTTTCTGTAAAATTTGTAAATTTTAAAACTCTTTTTTCCCTAATTTATACTTAAATGATATTTTTAAACAATCTGTAAATTAGTTTGTTTATGTATCTATTGCTGTCATTGATGTCATTAATAATGCCAATAAAAGGCGATATTTTCTTATTTTTTATATATATTTGTGTGTGTGTGTGTGTGTGTGTGTGTGTGTGTGTGTGCATATTCTCTTTAGAGTGTCTCCTGACCCAGAAACACCAGCACATTGTCTCCGGCAGACATTCAAATATCATTCCAGAATCTGAAAAGCGAGGATGCAGAATCCTCCTGCTGCATTCTGCAAATTTGCCCATTTACTGAAGATTTTAGCCACCTTTCCATTGTTCATTTTAGTTATTGCTAGCCCAATGCAGTCAAAATTCTGCATACTGTTACACTCGCCTACATAGGGATTAAAGCGGCTGCGCATTAGAAGCGCAGAGCTGCCGCGCTCTAACGCGCTGAAGGGAGCCAGGCACGCAGGTAGCAGGGAAACGGAATTTATTAAAGGTGTAGGAACACCACAAAACAAAGGTACCGGACGAGTGAACATAAGGTTAAATACGACGTGCACGGAGGACAGGGAACGAAGGAAATAAATACAGACAACATCCGACCACGTGCACGAAACAACCAATGAACGGAAAGAAATACTTAACTAAACTAAAGACTGTTAATGAAAGTAAATTACCGACATAGAACAGGTGCCCTAGGCACCTGTTACACATACTATATAAACAACAATTATTCTAGCGAACGAGAAAAAAAAATATCCCTAATAAATTGCACGAGCCTTTTGTGTCACGCATTAACATAGACTACAAACAATACAAATCAATAATTAGATGTTACACATCACATGTATTATTAATAATGTGAAAAAAAACAGCTGACACTTTACTACTCCTCACCTTTTATACTTTATTTAGTACTTTGTGTGTTTTTTATAGCATTGAAGTATAAACCTAAGGCTGTTCTAGTTTTTAAATAGATTTAATTACACTTTTGTTTCTTTTCTAGAAAAACAAATTTTCATCCACAGATTGAAAAGTTGTGTAAGTTCTCTGCAAAGCTGCTACAAAGATAACATAGATACTGAACAAATATTGATTGAATTTTATACATATTTACAGATTAACACATAAATTTTTGATCTACCAGGAATGCAAATAATACAGATTGATAATCTGCTAACCTGCAGAACTGTTGGACAACTAAACCTCTCTAAACTCCTGAGATAGCAGAATGGTGTATGCCACTTGTAAAACAAAACCAAAGCCAGTAGGCCTCTCTGGTTACGTGTCATAATCTTATAGCACTACATAAGGCTGCATAGTGGAGTTTGAAGGGGATACAAGGTTCATGCTGTAATATTAGAAGCAGTCACAAACGACAGCATGTAAACTACCTTCAAACATGTCTTTTTGAATGTTATAGACCTCATTTAGGCACCAGGACCAGGAAAAGCATTAAATATCAATTGCTTGGCAGCTGAAAGGAAATATAAGCTGAAGAGTGACTGCAACTTGTGTCTCAGTAACTCAAATAAAGTAGCACACAGGGGTTCTTGTGAGGTGAAAAGGTTTTACATTGATGTGCTGTAGTGTTTTAATGACAGAGGCTCTACTGTAAATTCATCCTTTAAGTTTAAATGCAAAGAAATAAAAGATGCCACCAAATCCCCCTGGCTAATCACACATGGTAAAAAGTGTAGAAAAATGATCATAGCCTTTAAACATTTAATATACAGGAGGTGAACTTTTTCAATGTTTCCATGTTAATTCTACAAATGTACAAATTTTAAAGTGTTAAGTTAAACATAATGTCTTAACACTAATTACACTAACTGTTCATTGGGTACATCTCCCTTGTTTCTACACTCATTGCCTATTTTACTAGCTGCACTTACCATACAGATGCACTTTGTAGTTCTACTTTTTCAGACAGACTATTTTTCTACATACGTTGTTACTTCACTTTTTTTTTCACATAGGACCACCACAAGGCAGGTGTTATTAGGGTGTCCATGATTCTCAGTAGTGTGGTGACTTGGTGGTGGTGTGTTGATGTATTGCACTGGTATGAATCTACATGAGCAAGCTATAAAGTATATGTGTCCAACATAATGCACAGTAAGTAGACACAGTCTTTTAAAAGTACCAAAATTAATTTTTTCTATAATTTGTCATCATCTTTGTGAAATTCTCACTTTTTTAAGAAACACATTTAAGTACTTAATGCTACACTATTTTCATTCTTTTCCCTTTTTTATACGCAAGAGTCCACATCTCATAATATATTAGAATGTGTACCATACATAAGGACCACCGACATATTAGTGAAAGTTTTCAAACTGCAGATGAGCTTAAACTTAAATGACCTTTTGCCTGTGTATGTCTATAGGATTTTAAAATCAGATATAATGTGAAATATAGTTTACCAGTACTGATTTATGGTTTAATGAAGCTATTCACCTCATATGTACCATATGTGAGAGTAACAACTGCTGCTGAGTAAGTTGAGACGTTAAGAAGCTGGTATACACACACACACACACACACACACACACACACACACACACACACACACACACACACACACACACAGACACACAGAAGTGTCTGTCATAATGTGTAGATGTAGAATGGCCAACTTCCCAGAGGCACTACTTGCCTGGATACATCGTCAGAGAGCTGATGGGTTTACAGTCAAGCTGCTGGTCGTAAATACAGTGAGCACGACACAGCATGGGGTGTATGCAAAGTAAGCAACTGCAAATTACAGTCGTTTACAATTAAATAAATAATTCTGGAATACTCTAAAAAGAACCAGATCCCTATCCTACTATAATTTGTATCCTTTTACTTTAAACTGGCAGAGCTCCAGGCATGAGCACATTAGTGAAATCAGAGAATCTTCCATGCAGCCTATACAGCCACTGTTCATACTATCTTAAATGTTGTCATGCTCAGTAGCTGGAGCAATGATCTCATGAGCTTGCTATTCCTTATCAGGTTTGTTCAGCCCACTGAGACACACAAAAGTGATGTAGAAACTTGTCACGTGATAATAATAGCAAGCGCAGTACGGTTTCTTAAATACAATGAATACTTCTTTTAAAATAACTTAATACTAAATATAGCAAAATAACAAATGACGGTAAAGTAATGAAAACAGTGTATTACATAATAAATACTTTTAATAATCCACAAACTAAAATCATTAAAATTCTGTTCTAACATAAACCTTTAATGTATGTCTATATGAGATAACATCTTAAGAGAAAGAATTCCCTTAGATAATAAATTACTATGAATAAACATACTACAAAGAACATATTATCACAGTACTTTATGCAAAAAAAAGAGAAATTACATTTTATTAACACAAACTCGTTTAAAATGCTTTTACTGAGGAATGGTTCAATCGAATATGACACTTACCCACAATGGTCCCTGAACCTGAAGTAAGTATAGTCCTGTACAGTATATTGCTGGTTAAACGGAATTCACTCGATTCCTCACTGGCATTTTCCAGGTTGACTGCAAACAAGCTAAATCATTTTTGTCTCTTGTCCCTTAAATGAAGTCACAATAGTAATCTAATACAACACAGGAATGCAGGTGTCTTAACCATCTCTCCTTCCACTCACACAATGAGCTAATCAAAGAAGCTGCAGCTCAGAGGGTGGCAATGAGCCCTAATGTAAGTGAGAGAGACTGTATTTGAAAAGAGTAAGAGCCAGAGGGAGGCACACTAGCACAGAATGCAGTCAGAAAGCAGAGGAGGCAGTACAATGTAATGTCCGTCATGAAAACCTGTTAAGTTATTCCAGTGACATAACGACAGGTTCTGAGCTGAATAAAAGATGCAGCTTTGTCAAGACTGCAGCATGAATATGGCTTTGATTGTTCCTTTACACTGAGAATGTGTTTGGCTGAAACTGTCCTCTAAGCTAAATTTAACTACGACTCCCTCGCTTATAGAGCACAGCATGTGTGTGATTCTGGGGGTAGGACGTGACAGCTGAGCCTTGCCATTCTCATGTCAAAGAAGGTCCACTTTTACCATTAACCCACATGGTTACAGGCTAAGCAAGGGCCTAGTGCTATAAGAATACAGTAAACATGAATTGTGGGTTACAGATCATTATAATTCTGTAAAAGCTATCACAACATAAACCAACACAGTCTAGCTACTCATCAGTGAAGACATTTTACTGCCAGCGACTGTTTTCATATCAACTATACTGGAAAAAATAACAGCTACTAAACTGAAGCTGAAAGGCAACCCACTCCCAGTTGTTTTCCTGTGTTACATTGCCGCACCCAAAAAATTCAGCAATCCCACACTTTCTCCCACTGAAAGGCTAAAGCAGACTAACACTATAGATTATTGTTGTGCCTTCTAAATGAATATATTCTCTTAAGCATAAACTTGGACACTTTTAAACTTTTGTCCTTTTTTACCATTTGTTTGGGACCCGAGCCCAGTTAAATACAAAAACCAGCAACTGACTACACAAAATAATCCTACATAGCAAGCACCTGTGTCAAAATGAAACAAATAACAGATGTAGACACCTGCATGGTTACCACAATGACTGAAAATAAAAGAAAGCCCCCCCCCCCCCCAAAAAAAAAAAAAAAATATATATATATATATACTTTGCTACAGTTGGCATAGTAGTTCAATGGTTGGGCTGTTGGGCTACAAATCTAAAGCTTGTTCAAATCCCAGGTTCACTGAAGCTACCAATGTGGCTCCATGAGCAAGATTCTTAACCCTCACTGCTCCAGGGATATCATCCCTGTGTTCTGATCCCAACCATCAAGATAGGATACTTGTAAGTCACTTTGGATAAAAGCATCTGCTAAAAAAACAAATGTAAATGTACAGTTGTTCTTTCTGTCGCTTATCTTTGCAGTATGAACATCTCCTGACATTCATAGTCATAGATTATATTTAATAGGATTGCGTGGTGACTGTAAACCAGACAGGAATCATAACAAACTAAATAAAGAATACATAAAAACAGTATTTTAAAGAATATATTAAAAGAATATGGTATAAAAATCTATTATCTGTTCTCCCCGTGTCTGCGTGGGTTTCCTCCGGATTCTCCTGTTTCCTCCCACAGTCCAAAAACATGGGTCAAGGTCAATTGAATTCTCCAAATTACCCCATATATAGTGTGTTTGTGTTTGTGTCTGTGTGTGTGAGTGTGTGCCCAGCGATATATTGGCACCCTGTCCTGGGTGTATCGGCCCAGCGCCCAAGACGCTCTCCCCTGGATGGGCATGGGGACCCCCCCCTGCAACCCTAGTAGAGGATAAAGCTGAAGATAATGGATGGATGGATGGTATATATTTTGCTTGTATTAAGTCTGTGTTTAAGCAGTTTCACTTAAACTTCTGTCTGTAAAAAAATGGTTAACAATTAATTCATTAAAAAAATTTGAAACTATTTTTGAATTTAATTATGCTACTTCTTTCCCACTAGATGGCGCTCTAAAGCAAAAAAAATCTTATTGATTAACACAACAAAGGCTTTATTTTGCCTGGTAAAGTCTCCAAAAGAGCCTGAAATACTTATATACGAACTTATATACGAACAATGTAATGTTCACTAGTTAAGGCAGTGATTCCCAAACATTTAATGTTTTACATTAATTTTGTAAATAAAAACATTTTAGGCCTTACATAAAACTTCAGAGAATTTTATTTTACACGTTATAATTTAAAGAAAACAATAAAGAAGTAGGTTCACTTAAAAAAAAAAACAATAAATAAAGTAAAAAATCTATTTTTTTACCCTTTATAACATCATTCTTAGCGTTCTAATTATGAGAGTCCCTAAGTCTACTATGTCGTTAGAAATTTTAAACATTTTAATAGCTTTTGTTTTTTATACAAAACAACAAAGACAAGAGTCTAACGTAGCCATAAGTCAATAAATACACACCCATATTTGGTTGATTTTATCCATCCATTCATTACCTCCCGCTTTATCCTATATTAGGGTCGCGGTGGGGTTCCCAATGCCCATCCAGGGAAGAACGTCTCGGGCGCTGGGCAGATAGACCCAGGACAGGGTGCCAATTTATCACTGGGCACACACTCACAGACATGCACACAAACACACGCTACATGGGGCGATTTGGAGAACTCAATTGACTTGATCCATGTTTTTGGACTGTAGGAGAACCCGGAGGAAACCCACGTGGACACGGGGAGAACATGGAAACTCCACCCAGATGGGGATTCGAACCGGGAATCCCTAGTGCTGAGAGACGAACGTGCTAACCACTAAGTCACCGTGCCGCCCTGATAATTGATTGTATTTTTTTAAAATTGATTCATGTGTGGTCATCAGCGATGAACAATTGTGCAAAGTTTCAGCTTAATCGGATAACGGGAAGTGGGTGAAATAGCATTTGCAAACTTTTTACCAGACACACAGATGAAGCTAATATAGGGATGGCAAAAGTGGTTAACTTTGAAAGTATTTTAAAAGAAAACGTCATGTTTCAAAGAAAATGGATTGTATAAAGGTGTATTTTCTATTTGAGATAAATGTCATCTTTATATAAATAGGGTTGGAGCATTAAGTACAAATGTTTGATGACAATAAAACTTGTTTTTAGTTTCCTGCGTCGGCGGCCATTGATTGGCTGGATTCGTGTGGCTCCGCCCACCGGGGGCTTCACGGTCGCTGCGCCTCGTGCTGTTTGGATCCGGTGAGCACGCGCAGCGCTGACGCGTTCACAGCAGAGAACATGACAGAACCTCATGTGTTCATCTGCACGCTGCTTTTAACATGGTTCCTCGGCGGCTGTGCGGTGGAGATCTCGTTGTGGAACGTCGACATTTATTCGGTAAGTTTACAGGCAGGTAAAGAATCTGACAGCTGCTGCAGCTATGCTAGGTGAACACACACCTCACACCTGCATTATAATCACTTAAACCGCGACACGTTGCTAAAGAGTTTATCTTCTGTTTCAATGCTTAATACCCGATTGCGAAGCTTTAAATGTTCGCCTTCGTTTGTCTTCAGTCGAACGTTGAGTTGTACCTGTTCCGAAAATCTAAAAATGTGTTCTGAAAATCTCCTACCTTATCAAATTTTTATACCGTGACGTACGCTAGCACATTTTTTGTCCTCCCATATCGAAACATCCTCTCTCAGCACATAACTATAGTTAAATCCTAAAAATAATACGCTTTTTTAATTTAGTTTAAATGTCGTCATAATATGAGACTTAAACTTCTAAAACTGGTGGTAGGACGTCATTATAGGTCCAATTACGTCATATTAAGAGACATAAACTCTTTAAAGTCATGTTACTCTATTGAAAACTGCTACTTGGTTTTCTTCAACCCCATCAGATTAACCTACCTGTATAAATCTCATGGTTTTGATAGACTGGTTAATGCCCATCAGATTAACCTGTACCTGTAAAAAAATCTCATGACATGCTATTAATTTGACACATGTCAAAAAGCAAATATGTGCTTTTATGAAAAACAATGCAAAAAGTTACACTCCTCCAACTCGAGGTAGCATGAATTTATGGACGTGGCTTCCAAAAAACATTACAGTGAAGAATGCATGCGCAGTAAGTAAAAAAAGGAGGAAGATTCGATGGGTAGGAGAAATTGACAACACCGGAAAGAGAGATTTAAAGCAGAATTAGACCGATGGCCGATACAAGGAAAGCTATAGTAATAAGTTGTATTCTGCCTGACTTTAAGCATATAAACCAACAGTATATGGCCAGGACTAAGACAAGTGCTGAGTTCTACAGCACTCAACAGAAACAATAATGTACAAAGTGAACAGTTACCTAAATACACCATATGTAATTCTATGAAAGTCAGTTCCCACCACTTAAAATAAATTATCATATTTTCTTATTCATTTATTTATTATCTTTATATATATATATATATATATATATATATATATATATATATATATATATATATATATATATATGAAAGAACTAATGAAAGGAACATGTTTATGTAGCAGTAACCTGCTTAATGTTTGCAGTTATGAGGACAGCTCATCTAATAATTAGTCATCAGCTTTCATATAAAAAATAACATTGTAGTGCAGTATACAAGGGTGTGGAAAACAATATGTTTCCAAATTTGGCAACAAGAGTTTTCCTCTTCAGGGTTCATAATCAATAGACAGGTGATGAAATTTAACTGCCTCGCCATAACACAACTAAACAGTTTTGGGAATATCAAGTTGGTTTTATCTCATAGTAGGAGAATGTTTACCTGTAGTAGCATTTAAGGCCTAACATTATAAATAAGTTGTTTAGCCAGCTTAAGGACAGAGGTGATGATTACTCTGCGGCCAAACTGACATCAACTGTCATTTGCAACCAGTATGTGATCCATGGAACTGTAGATTTAAGAGATTGTGTTTCAAGTGTATTGAAGAAATGGGTAGTTTTAAAAAATACTAATAGATATTATCTATATGATACACTTTTTATATATTTGCCATGGCAGCACTGACAGAGTAAGTAAGCGCTACCTCATCACAGCAAAAAGATCCTGATTCAAGTTCTGTTTGGGGCAAACAAAGGTCCTTTCTGTAGGAAGTCTGCATGTTCTACCTGTACCTCAGTGTGGTTAATCTGTGTACACTGTTTTCCTCCCCCATCCCAAGACGCCTATATTTATAAAACTAATTGACATTGTTTAAACAACAAGATCTTCAAAGAACTAATGAATGTTCTTTAATCAGAACCTGTAGGTGAACCTTTTTAAGTGCTTTGAGGAACCTCTGACACCCTCCTCAAAGTATAATGAGTATGGGTAAACTGGAGATACTAATTTTTAAACTATGTTTAAGAAAACACTCTGTGGATATCCTTATTATAACACCATCACCATAAAAACCTAATAATTAGAGTCTTGAATGAATATTTTAATAAGTCACAAAAATGTATTCATTCATTTATTATCTTCTGCTTAATCCTCTATTAGGGTCTAGGGATACTATTAGGGTTCCCCATTCCCATCCAGAGGAGAACGTTTTGGGCGCTGGGCAGATGCACCCAGGACAGTCACTCTCACACACACACACACACACACACACACACACACACACACACACACACACACACACACACACACAGAAATAGACTACATGGGGCAGTCATTTCAAATTAAATCCATATTTTTGGACTGTGGTAGGGAACCGGGGGAGCACGGAGACACGGGGGGAGAACATGGAAACAGCACCCACATCGGATTTGGAACATGGATCCCCAGCGCTAAGAGGCGTATGTGTTGCTGCCCCAAATCTAGAACATTTCTGCCAAAATAATAATAAATAAATAATGTTTAAGACATTACTGTGTCACTAAGATGCATAGTACTGTCCTCCATGTACAGAGACAATATGTTTTTCCTTTATCTCTGTTGTGGGAATTAATAAGCTAGTAAAATTGCTTGGTAAGAGTATGAGGGCAGAACATGGCTTTCTAGTTAAAGGACATCACTAGACTCTATTGGTGCTTATTTGCATAAAGTTAAGGGCTGTTTAATTGTTTTTGTCAGTAGATCATGGAGAATTTGTCTCGGTGTCACTCAATGTAACCCAGATACCATTAGACATGAACCACTTTTTTTTTGTCTCTGTCGCTCAGTTTTGCTTTTAGTCCAGTTAGGTTTCTACACACTGAAACCATGTAGTGCAACAAAATGTCGTCCAGACGAGATAATGCAATCATGTAGGCATTTTTATTAGCACTAAATCCTTATCCTAAGATTGTTGAGACTTTATTTACTATTATATTTGTAATTTAAAGATAATTTGCTGAACATTTAATTTTTCATTTGTAAACAAATTCATGTGAAATTAAATTAGTTAAAAAGGCAATAAATTAATTGATGGGATTTGGAAGTAAAAACTTCAATATTTTAGGACAAGACAAAACACATAAGCATACAAGTTCAAGGCAGGAAAATGTAATGTATTAAGTTCAGGTACTAGAATGTTATTGGACTGAGAGAACATCTATAGAGACACTGAAATCATGCAAACTCCACACTGACAGCACCATGTCCTCCCTGCCTGGTGATTGAAATCTGGACTTTTATTTTGTGAAAAAATGCACTTATCACTGCAGACCATAACAATCCTGATTACATGGTGAATTATGGAACAAATAGATCACACACAGTGTGGTACATTGTTAGCTATGTCAGCCGAAATGTTTAAAAGCTCACAAGGCTGGTAAAACTTTTCATTTCCATGAGAGAAACAGTTTCACTCCATGAGAGAAACTAAGGACCCCCTAGGGTGTTTTTTATATTTGCTTAGTGGTTTTAAATACTTGCGTGCCTGTAAGTGATGAGGTACTGTAAAGCAGTACAAAACTGCCGATGCCAAGGTAATTTACGCTTTGAATAACAATGCTGAGGTTTCTTTCTGTGTGATGGAGTACTTGTCATATTTCTTGCTGGTGTTATATAGTTTGTACTGTAATGAATAGAACAGTCGCATGTGCTCTGTGTAATGTTTGTTGCACCTAGCTGCAAAACAGTTTTCCCACATGTTCATTGAAAGTTGACTGACAGACATTAAAACTGAAAGAGCTTTTCAAAACACCCACACTACCCACTTCCTTACACTTATGTTGGAAGAGTGGGCCTGGTTCACATTCTCTATTCGAGTTCGTCTTAAAGCTGTTAAGTGGGATTTGAGGTCAGGGTTCTGTGCAGACCAGAGAAGTTCTTTCACACAAACTGATATAACCAAGCAATTATGAACTGTTTTCACAAATGTTGGGGTATATAGTCGTGACACATGTGGAGCTGGGTGCTTGATTTTATATGTATGAGGGAATGGGACTAAATAAATATTTTGGTGCCTAGTTTGCATTTGCAAACCATGCATGCAGTTCGTTGCAGTTTCAGCCAATATGGTATAGTGCATTTTCCTATTCAGAGCAGCTTACATCCGTTACACAAATGTTACAGGAAAGTTTTAACCAGAACATAATTGAGTTTATTTAAGGTCTGACAAAAGTCCAACATGCGCAAAATTAACAAATTATGCCAGATTCAGGAGGTAAAGTGGTTGAGATATCTCCTCTCAGTTTATCAATATATATATATATATATATATATATATATATATATATATATATATATATATATATATATATATAACCAACTGCAGATTAATTTGTTTAAGTGGGAATTGTCTTATCAGGAATGTGGGGTATAAACTGTACATGGAGCTGAAGCCATAGTTTGTATTCTAAAACAATAATGGTAGACAAATGGTGAGCAGGTAAGAGGTGAGTAATTTCTACATCCATTCTGCCCATTCAAAGATTTATAAGTTTTCAGGTGTAGACACATTTATTGTAAGGTTTAAGTTTTATTATAGTTAAATATTTACTCTTATAAGACGGGTGACATTTATATCAATGCGAACATGTAGAACATTATTATAAATCATGCACCAATGGAACTACAGACAGCAAGTCTTGATTTCCTGATGACTAAGCTGGTATCCCGTTGCTTAGCAATCCATGTTCACCTTAAAATTTCGAGGCTGTACATTATTTTGAATAATGCTCTCTCTGCTAAGCTTTGTTCCTAACAACACCTCTTTCCCGTGATTCACAATAATGCACTCCCCTTTTGCCTTATTGCTTTATTAATAAATAAATTGGAGAAAAAAAACTATTTCCATTAATAAATGAAACCGTTTATTTAATGTCCACAAAATAAATTAGTGTTATCAAGAGTCTGAATGTTTATTAGCTTCAAACTTTCTTATTGTTTGACATGTTTCTGTCTTTTAGGCAAAGGATGCCGTCTTCCGAAAGACTTTGTATCCTAACTCCACTATATTTATGAAATGTAAGTTTTTATTTCTAATTTCCATCCATAATTTCATCCATCTGTTTTCTTCCGTTTAATCCTTTGCTAGAATTGCGGGGAAGTTTCCCATGCGCATTGAAAGGAGAGGACCCAGGACAGGGTGCCAATCCATCGCTGGGCACACTTACTCACTCACTCACTCGCACAAACACACTCTATGTAGGGCAATTTGGAGAATTCAATTGACCTTGATCCATGTTTTTGGACTATGGGAGGAACCTGGAGGAAACCCATGCGGACATGGGGAGAGCATGGAAACTCCACCCAGATTGGGATTCGAACCGGGAAACCCCAGCGCTGAGAGGCTAACAACTAAGCCACCGTGCTGCCCTTTATTTCAAATTGTTTTTTACAAAATGATCTTTTAGGACAAACATTGGTGTTGAAATTCATTCATTCATTCATTATCTTCCGCTTATCCTCTATTAGGGTCGCGGTGGTGTTCCCCATGCCCATGCAGGGGAGAACATCTCGGGCGCTGGGCAGACAGACCCAGGACAGGGCGCCAATCCATCGCTGGGCACACACTCACTCACACAGACACACTCTAAACGGGGCAATTTGGAGAATTCAATTAACTTGATCCATGTTTTTGGACTGTGGGAGGAAACCGGAGAACCCGGAGGAAACCCACGCAGACACGGGAAGAACATGGAAACTCCACCCAGATGGGGATTCGAACCGGGAATCCCGAGCGCTGAGAGGCGAACGTGCTAACCACTAAGCCACCGTGCCGCCCCGGTGTTGAAATTTGATTTCAAAAAGTATGTGGATGACCCTTCTAACTGTATTAATGAGAGCTGCACTATTTATTACTCTGCTTTTAGACAAACATATGCTTTTTGTGTAACATGATATTGATATCAATGGACACATTGAGATTGGAGATCATTTTGCTATAATTTTTGTGAAAGAGGCTAAGTGACATTAACAGACATCATCCTCGATGAAGAGTTTATTGGGAGCCATAATTCTAAAAACAGTGACTGTTTAAAACTAATGCCCTTGCTAAGTCCTGTATACAAACACAGGACTTTTTTGTGTATGTCTTTCAAAATTGGATATCCAGTAAGCTTATAAAATACTGATCGTCAGATGTCCACATGCTTTACTACAAACTCAGTGTACAGTTAAATATTTGGACGCACCATATTTTTTTGCCACATAGTTTTACCTTGTAGTATTGCGATTACAGACTGTAGTACATCTGTTTTCTTTGTTGGTTCTCTGTTCTCTATTGGTCAGGAGCATCACAGAACAGGTATAATTTGGGTGGTGTATTGTTTATTGTCAGTTCTGCAGTGACACTGATGCAATGAGGGGGTTGTAGTGCAGCAGTGCTGCTAGAGTTTAATTAAAACACCTCAGTGACACTGCTGGGATAGGAATAATGCACCAACTAAAAGCTGCTCTGTGGTGCTACTATTTGGGTTCTGACTATTCAAGAACAGAGTAAAGAGGACTAACATAGTGTGTAGAACACCAACAGATGTAATTGTCAAACTACAAAGTTCATCTGTGTTGTGAGCGGAGAAAATAAACAATGAAGCAAGAAGGAGGTGTGTCAACTTTTGACTGGTATTGCATGTGTTTAAAAAAAAAAAAACTTGGAAATTAATATTTAATATTTTATTTTTCTTGTATGCAGTTCAGGGAGATCAAGCTGCTTGTGAAGAAAAAAACATGACTTTTAATGTTAGCTGGTATCTTCGCTCCTCAAAGTGCTACAATGAAATATTTAACACTCCTGTGAGTATGATTGTAATAAAGGCTCATTATCTTTTGTTCCAGACAAAATAACAGCTGTCATAACACACAGTATCAAGGCTGTACGTCACATAGTGTGCCAGATCTTTTAAGACCCCCCCCCCCATGCTGTGTGAACTCACTCCTTATACTGCAGATTAAATGGTTCTTTATTAACTTAAAACTTGTGCAAGTTTGATTAGATAAGTAAGGGGATGTTTTATAGCCTTATTTTTCTTATTTTTCATAGGTGTGGTGTGCAAAACACTTGTATTACAGAAAATAAAATAATATATTGGACTTATTACATTTAATAGTTTTTTTTCCTTGATTTGTTGTGATTAACTTGTAAAGGTACATTAAATAAAGTAAATGTGGTTTCACATGGTGCTTTAACTGTTTGTAGGGTCCTCCTCTGAGACCTAAGGCAGACTGTAACCATTTGGTCCTTATACCTCACACAGAAAACAAAGGCTAAGCAAAGACACTAGTTTGAGGACTGGGTGTGGTTTAATGGAACCATTGGGTGTCTCAATATTTGCTTTTTTGAGACTGGTTTAATGTCAACACATGTGCTAGACATGAACAAAGTTTAAGGAAATGAATCCTGTCTGGCTGAATTTGACTTACCTGTTAAATAATTTTTTTTTTCCTCCCTGCAGAATGAGAGTGTATTGGGTATGTTTGGTTTTGATCAAACTATGAAGACAAACTGGACTGGCTTCTATAGTCAAGGCCATATCTACTTTACCAGCTGCACAAGTCTCTTCACACCTAAGGTTTGTGTTTGGGGTTGGGACCTACATAATACATTTACACACATGACTTAGGTTTTAAGTGAATTACTTAAGTTTTGGGGTAGATTTGGGTTGCACAGTATTTATCAGAGCATGTTGATATGTTTACAATATTTTAACACTGTTTTCTTTAATCATATGTCCACACACTTATAATTTGTACATGTCTCGTGCTTAAATGCACAAAAGTATGTAAATAATAACACTAAACTTCACTTCTGATTTTTGCTACTTGCACCATCTTATTCACAATTGCAATGGGTAAAAATTGCCAACCGTCTACTACATAGTGGACCAAATCTGTAGGTGAGAATGACTGTATGAATGCACAGTAAGCATATTTTGATGGCTGTTTACGTTACCATTGGAGAAAAAAGAGAAATCCAAAATTAAGTATCTTGGTGACTCCTAGCTTAGTGGTCAGGGTGTGGGACTTTCAATCTGAAGCACCTCTTATGACATATCTTAAACGTAATATGGTGGATGTGACGCTTGAGTAGTAGCCGACTGAGTAGTTACTGCACATTTGCTTACGCCCTACTGAACAGTACTAGGTCACAACCAATACCTACAGTTTAATATATGATCTGGACACAACCAGACTTTCAAACTTCTTGAACTTGATATTTATTTATGCACTAAAACTTCCTCACCACATCACTGCAGAATTGACAAACAATACACCACCCAAATTATACCTGTTCTGTGATGGTTCTGACCAATAGAGAACAAGCAGGGGACTTAAAAAAAAAAAAAAAAAAAACACAGACGTTCTACATTCTGTAGTTGAAAAACTATGAAGTCCATCTATATAGTGAGTAGAGAAAATGGACAATAGAGAAGGTGTGTCCAAACTTTTGACTGCTACTGTATTTTATTTGTAATTTTAAAAACTTACTAAATATTTTATAATTATATATACTTTATAATTATTAATCTTCCTGCGTCTTATTAAGTTTTATTTGTTGTGGTTACATACTCATGACTTGTTGATTCTGCAGTTCTGTATATAATGTAAGCTTTGTTTAGGTGTTGATGCATGTTAATGCTTTGGATTTTTATGAAGATTTTTAGTGACATCATTCTTTTTTTGCAGACTTATTATAAAGAATTTCAGCCATTTCTGCCTCTCATTGACTCAGTAAGTTTTAGCTGTTCACTGTATTCTTCTTCGTATTATTATGATTCTGTGTAAAAGGGTGATGTCATACTTATTTATATAAAGTTCAGCACTTCAGTTGTACTGTCAGAACTGAAATGGTAGATCTGAGGTTAGTGTGTTGGGCTGTCTGAAGGTTGGAGCTTTAAATCCCACTCTCACTAAAGTTACTTATGTAGGTCCCTGGGTAAGGCTCTTAATCCTCATTGCTCAAGCAGGGTTGTATCATACCTGACTCAGTGTTCTGACTGTGTACGTGGCGTTAAACAAATAAACCAACAAAGAAACCCAGTGTTCTGGGCCCATCCATCAAGTTAGGATACTTGTAAGTTGCGCAAGCTAAAAGCTTCCGTTAACTGTAATGTAATGTAATAAAGTCAACCGTTAAATAAAGGCAGTCCCTCCTAAAACCAGTTAACTTGCACTTCTGCTTTCTGCAGGAGGCCAAGTTTACAAACCACACGAGTCATGTGTGGACAGAAAAGCCGGTAATTGTTTTTTACCTCCTTATTTTTTTAAGTGAATAATATAAGTACATAATAATTGTTACTAGTTTGTTTTAAAGCATATTGTAAATTATATAGACTCTTTGTCACTATAATGACACTTATTATACTCATTGGCCATTGTATTAGGTTCAACATAATCAGTTCTACACTCACTGTCTGTTTTTTTTTTTTAGTTCCACTGATCACATAGATGAAATTTTAAATGTAGTTCTACAATTACAGACTGTATTCCATCTTTTTTTTTCTTAACATACTTTCTAAGTCTGCTTTAGTTTGTTCCCTGATGATCAGAACCCCCACAGAGGAGGTATTAGGGAGGTGGATGATTCTAAGTACTGCGGTAATGCTGACATGGTGGTGGTGTATTGACATGGTGTTAGTTTGTATTGTGCTTGTATGAGTGGATCAGACACAGCAGTGCTGCTGGACAGAGACCATTACATCAATCAATACATACAGATGTCTGATCCACTTATACCGTCATCCACCACTCTAATAATGCCTGTTCTGTGGGGGTCCTGATCATCAGAAAACAGAGTAAAGTGGACTAACGAAGTATTTAGAGAAACACATGGACTACAGAATGGAATTGTAGAACTACAAAGTTTATCTCTATGGTGACACATTCAGCTGAACCTAATAACATGGCCAGTGAGTGTTGTTCTAGCTGTATGCTTATTTAAATAATGTGCACATAGCCAAATAAGAGTAATTATATCTTATGTCTTGTCACACACAGGACATAAATGAGGTTGCCAAGTCTTGGTCAGAAAGCCCTTATTTGTTTATTGTGAAATTTCAAACAATACCACATTCTGGGACCAGTAGAGGGCGACAAAGACGAGATGATGGCGGAGCAGCCATCAGTTCACAGGACACATTTTCAATTACAAGTAAAACAAATATTCCATCTACTAATTTTAATTACCTCACCTCAATAAAAATGAACTACATTACTGTATATGTCTCCACCTACAGTGACTGTAAAAATGAAGGGTCCTCGAGGCTACTCCTCTCCTGCTGACTGGCCTTTAATGATGGTGAGTACCGTCTGTTCCGAACTACAAAACAACCCACTAACCTACTGATTTCTCTGTAGTTAAATGCTTTCTCACAAATTGAAAATAATTATAATTTGTTTTTAATTAATTGTTTTAAGAGCGCTGAACTTGAACCTGGTTACAGTACTGATGTACAGCTGTGTTCTTGCAGTTCTTCATGGTCATGTGCATTGTATACGTGCTGTTTGGAACTCTGTGGCTACTTTGGCTTATCTGTTATTGGCGGGACCTGCTCAGAATTCAGTTCTGGATTGGTGCTGTGATCATCTTGGGCATGCTGGAGAAAGCAGTGTTTTATTCAGAGTTCCAGAGCATTCAGGACCACGGAGACTATGGTTAGTGGTCTGACATAACTGTCAGTATTTTAAGTACAGATTTGATCATTTACGTGATTAATTTATTTAATAAAATTTTAAATTGCAGTTATTAGTGTAAATTATGGAATGGGAACCTGGGCCCCATCACAAGAGTACTGTTACGGGGCATGGCATGCTGGTAAAAATATGTGGACAAGCCTTAATTCAAAGACTGCTTAGAAATAAAAACATAAGCTGTGCATGGTAAAAATATACTTGAGGGAGCGCTGTATTGATGGAAATGCTTATCCGAGGTGAGATGATAGTAATGGTTATTAGCATCTGCAGCTGTAGTGAAACAGGTGCATCTGAGCCATATTGCATCTATGCCGTACACCTGTAGACACATTAAAAGCTTGAAATTATGAACTGCTTGAAATTATACATTTTCTGGTAATTTTATTGTAAATAGGTAGAAAAGGCTACTGTTGTGGGTTTTTTAAATTATTTTTTTATTGCAGCTTTGTGTATTTAAAGAGCAGCAGCTGTAAACATGATGTTGAGCAGTAAGGTTGAAAAGTAAAGGCTAAAAGCAGACAAAAAAAATTCCTAGGTCTATAAATATCCATATTATTATTTACTACGTTTAAACATTTACTACTGGTTGTATAGCACCACATTTTTTTATCTTTCAGTTCAAAGAGCTGTTATTTTTGCTGAGCTGCTATCTGCAGTAAAGAGATCTCTGGCTCGGATTCTGCTGATCATAGTCAGTCTAGGCTATGGCATTGTCAGGTTTGTATGCATATAAATATGTATTGTATCTAAAATAAGTTGGAGCGTGTACTCTTTGGGCAGTGAATGTGTGTGGGTACCTACCTGTTGGTCCCACTGGCACCATGTGCTTCAGTCCTTTTAGACTCTGCTTTCTTGAATTTTTTTTCATGCTTTCTGACAACAAGGTCAAACTAGTAAAACTATTTGTGAGTGTTATGGTACGCAGGGGATGCTACCAATAACCCACCCCAAAAACTAGTGTCTCCATGTCTCTCTCATTCCCCAGCTCTCTCTTCTTTCCAAGACCTCATCTAATCCTTTCATTATCTTGCACCCTGACTATTGATAAACCACAATGCAATTAAACCATTGAATCGTTTTCTCTGCGTCTACCATTTACAAACCTATGTCTGATTGACACATTGCTTCTCTCTTTTACTTTACATCATCTAATATTTATTTATTCTTCTCCATCCATACTATCCTATGTGAATGTGCAGGATCCCAGATGCTGATCTTCTGTCTGTCTCTAAATTTAACAGGTCATTTAATGATCTATTCTGCTGCTGAGAAATGTAAATTTCCTTCATTTTGGGACCAATAAAGGATTATCTTATCTTATATTAACAGTTTTAACATCAAGCCAGGGCGGCACGGTGGCTTAGTGGTTAAGTGGTTAGCACGTTCGCCTCTCAGCGCTAGGGATTCCCGGTTCGAATCCCCATCTGGGTGGAGTTTCCATGTTCTCCCCGTGTCCGCGTGGGTTTCCTCCGGGTTCTCCGGTTTCCTCCCACAGTCCAAAAACATGGATCAAGTTAATTGAGTTCTCCAAAATTGCCCCATATAGAGTGTGTTGTGAGTGTGTGCCCAGAGACGTTCTCCCCTGGATGGGCATGGGGAACCCCACTGCAACCCTAATAGAGAATAAAGCGGGAGATAATGAATGAATGAATGAACATCAAGCCAATTAATGACTTTAAAAGGGTTAATTAGCTGAAGCAAGTGTAATGGTGTGAGTGAATTAAACTCAACAAGAAAAGGTCCTACACTAAGACCAGGAGTGTAACCAAAGCATTAACTGAGAACAGTGGCAAAGATTAAAGTCTGAGTCAAAGGATATAAGGAGGAAATTGTTGCCATTACCTATATTCTGAATGACTTATTATAAAATGGGAATTTTTGGTCTCTAAATTTGATTAGCTGAGCTGTTTTTGACAGTAACACTTCTTTCCTGTTTTCATTCACAATAATGCATGCATTCTTATACCTTATTGCTTTATTAATCACATAATTTAATTTTTAGAATGATTTTTTTATCTTAAGTGCAAAGTGCAGTTTGTCCTGGAATGTCATTGCATTAAATAATATGAAATTGTAAATATAGAGCAGAGGCGGCACCGTGACTTAGTGGTTAGCATGTTCGCCTCTCAGCGCTAGGAATTTCCAGTTTGAATCCCAATCTTAGTGGAGTTTCCATGTTCTCCCCGTGTCTGTGTGGGTTTCTCCGGGTTCCTCCCACAGTCCAAAAACATGGATTAAGGTCAATTGAATTCTCCAAATTATATAATTTCCCTATATATTGTTTGTATGTGTGAGTGAGTGTGCCCTTTCCTGGGTGTATATGCCCAGCGCCCTAAATATTCTCCCCTGGATGGGCACGGGGAACCCCCATGATCCTTGTACAGTGGAAGATGATGGATGGAAATATAGAGCGACTTAATGTATTTTAATGTAATGTACAATATATTTTTACAGGGTTAAATCAACAAACATAAATCTCTAGTAAGTTACTTGTATATTAATAGACATGGTATGTGCATTGAGTTTTATATATTTTTGTCCTACTTGGTCAGGCCAAGGCTAGGGACAACTGTACCCAAACTTGTGGCTGTAGGGCTACTTTATCTGGTCTTTGCCTCTGTGGAGGGTGTTCTTAGAGTAACAGGGGTAAGTAACAAAATTTTCATGTACTTTTTTGCATGTAATTTTTATAAATGCATATTTTTACATATAAATCATGAACTGATGTTTTTTTTTTTTTTGTTTTAAATATCCTGCAGGGTTTCTATGGAACAGTAGCCCTTATTGCTAACATCACTCTGTCTCTAACAGATTCCTGTGTCATATGGTGGATATCCTTTTAAAAATTCATGTTTGTTCAAATGACAGTCTACAGCTAACACAGCTAATTGTGACGCGGCACAGCATGCTGTTAAAATATGGGCATGCAGGACCCAAGCACATGGAAGTCACAAGACACTAATAATAGTTTGAAAAGTTTATTTAAATACACTTGGTCAAATCTAAATAAAATACCTTAGAATATGTGCACATACAACACATTGGATGCACACATATAGACGTTTACCTCAGAGCGCACATACGCCACACACACACACACACACACAAAAAAAAAAGTTGCTTACCAATTTGGTCCTGACGCTGTTACATCGACCATTGCGAGATGCTGGGAAACTTTCCTTTCCCTCCTGCTCGATATGAGCACCAGCTGAGGAGTGAGAGCTGCACTATGATGGATGGCCCTCACTCTGAGTTAATGGCCAGCAGTCCGTAGGTTGCTTACAGCCTGCCACCTGTGTTTCTTTTTATAAGGGTCGGAGAGACCTGCTGCTCTTTGAGGATGGACAGGGTTGCTGTCTGCTGCTGGGGGGGTGGTAGGAAATTAAAAAGAAAATACAGCAAGCACTGGACACAGCCATGTGCGATGAAAGAGTTCTTAAGGAAGGGGTGCATATAAAGTGGAGGCGCACAAATGCAATATATTATAAAAACTTACTTCAGATTGGAATTCTGTGCCTATTATACTCATAGCACAGGGACCAATATTTGGTTTTAGATACAGTACATCTGTAGGTGTAATGAATCATGGCTCCATCTCAGCCTAATACTTGGCCTGAGCCCTTTAGATTAGATCAGATTCAACTTTATTTAAGAGTCCTTAACGGATGGACCTCAAGTCTTCATCAGCCTTTCTCAGACCACTCGCCTTCTAAAGCTACGCAGAAATGTGGTGAAGCTGTCATTATACCAGCATTTCACCAACACTCTCATTTTCTCTGTGCTGGGTAAGTGTAAGAATAATTATGCATATCTGATTTAGTCAGATTCAGGAACCTTTATCATTTGTTGACTAAATGTTTTACTTCTATTTGCAGCATCAGTTATATTTATTATCTGGACAACCAGGCAGTTTAAGCTTGTAGACTGTCAGTCAGTAAGTTGCTTGTTTACTGAAATGAGAAACCATGCTTGTAAAATTTGCACAGTGTGGGTGACTGAGGTCTGGTTTTCTAGGGTTGGAGAGACATGTGGGTGGATGATGCTTTCTGGAGACTGCTCTTTTCTACTATCCTGCTTGTCATCATGGTGCTGCTACGACCCTCTGTGAATAGTCAAAGGTTTGGTATATTTGTTAAGGGTAATCAGTGGACAGTAATGGCTTAGTGGTTAATGTATTCAGTTTAGTTAAAATGATTTATATCCCAGTTCTAGTTATGCATGGTTCCTGATGAGACCCTTTAGGTAATTTCCCCAAATATTATTAGATTTAAAACAGTTCTGGCTGAATCAGAATGCAGTCAGCTGAGAAAACAGAAACCAGAGTGCAAAACATATGACGGCATATTTTAGCACTATAACATACTCTCTGAACTAGACAATAAAAACACTGGTGACACCACATCGCGAATACAAAAATGTATATGAAATAAAAAAATTTATCTTTTAATGCCACACTTCCACAAACACCACTGTGCAGTGAATTTTACTTTCTATGTCCTTTAGAACATAGAACACTCTCATGTCCCTGCACACAGGTTTTGTGTCATTGTTTTTAACGCAAGCTCATGACACACCACCATGATTACAAACACCTCTTTGCCTCAAGTTATTCAGTTGTGTCTAATTATTGTGTCTAAAATTGTCAGTGTATGAGGAGAAAATGAAAAATATCCCGCTGTTTTCAGATTTTCTCATTCTCCACTCATAGATGAGGATGAGGATGATGATGATGATGATGAATCAAAAGAGCCGATGCTTAATGATGCTTATGGTGAGGGTTTGTATACTTTGTTCTTTGTTTTATACAGTTATAGCCTTTAAAACTTTATTATTCTATTTGTATTAATAGATATTGATCAGCAGTTGCTTATGTTCGGACAATATGTCCTTTTTTTCAGTGTTTTCTGATACACATGATTCTTTACACCACAAAATTTTGCCTTGCATGAAACTAGGTCATGGAACAAAATCAATGTTTTAAATAAAAACTATTTCAGTCATTACATTGTGCTTAAAATATTTAATAGCAAATACACAAAATATACAAGCTCATTTAAGGATGCAATACTGCAAGGTATAGTTTTTAGGTCTTAATTTAGAGCAAGTACCACCCAGGGTGGAAACACTCAGGTAACTAAAACACTAAAACTAAAAGACAGATCAAACATGTACAGTTGTGCAAACTGGGTGACTTCTATGTGAGTAGTAAGCCATTAAAATTTCAGTAATGAGAGTAATGAATACTGTGTTGTCTTCACTTTTAGGTATCACATGCAACAAACTTTGATTTTGGAAAGATTAAAATGTACTCCGCTCGCAATATAGTTTCTGTACTATTCCATGAAAATGTGTGATAATTGAAATGATTTTGTGGAGTTGTATTTATCATGTTTGATTGTATACATTTTTAGAGGGAATGAAAATGAGAGGGTCCAAGTCTGAGACAAACGCCAGCCAGAAGTTACTCAGCAAAGAGGTGACTAAGCTACACAGTGTGTTAGAGACACTTATTAATACATGTAATCTTCCATGACAGTCTTTGACTGCTGCTTATAATACCACAAAATAATTACAATTGCTTATGGAGGAGAACAGGCATAAATGCATTATTTGGAATGCCCTAATATATGAATGTAATGCAATTAGATGTTTAGTTTATGTAGTATTTATTATATACTTCAGTTAACAGTATTTTCTTTTTAATGCTAGGTTTTTATAGATGAGGACCTGAAATGGGTGGAGGAGAACATGCCAACTACTGTTGTAGATATGTAAGTTTACATTTAAGACATGGCTAAGCAAACATCAATTTTTTAATGTAATAAAGACTGCTTCTTGTCATTGAGGTTCCAAATAATGTCAAAAAGGCTTTATTACAACAATGGTGCTTAAATGTGCTTTAGAGATTTAATTAATAATGATGTGCTTGTGTGTATGTTGTGTAAAAAAAAAAAAATAGGGATGCAGTGAATATTTGGCAACGAAAATATTTAGTCGAAAGTGGCATGACTTTCTTTTCAACTGTTAGTTTAATAATTGTGAAAATGTTTTTATTTTGTTACATTTTAATTTTAGTGACCCACTAGTAAAATGGAAGGCAAAGGAATATAAATAATTTTAAATATACTGATCTTATTTAAACGTGGTCTCATATCCTTCATGGCCTCAGAATAAATGTATTGTACATCATTGCATCTCTTTATTATTGGCTGGAATCATGTACTGTATGTGCAGCAGATCAGAATTCAGCCAAATTAATTCATTCATTCATTATCTCCCGCTTATCCTCTATTAGGGTCGCGGTGGGGTTCCCCATGCCCATCCAGGGGAGAACGTCTCGGGCGCTGGGCAGACAGACCAGGACAGGGCACCAATCCATCGCTGGGCACACACTCACTCACACAGACACACTCTAAACGGGGCAATTTTAAGAATTCAATTAACTTGATCCATGTTTTTGGACTGTGGGAGGAAACCGGAGAACCCGGAGGAAACCCACGCAGACACGGGGAGAACATGGAAACTCCACCCAGATGGGGATTCGAACCAGGAATCCCTAGCGCTGAGAGGCGAACGTGCTAACCACTAAGCCACCGTGCCGCCGCCAAATTAATTACAATGTATAATTTTAGATTTTAATCTCCAAGGCTTCAACGGCTGTTTTAACTGTTCTATATTAGATATGGGTTCCAAGAAAATAAATTTAAATAAATCTTTAAAAGACAGATTTTCAGCCATAACTGAGCTATTACCCTGACTTTATAGACTAATACATGGAGGTTAGATTTTGCTGAAGGGTTTTCTGTGACGTTTGTGGTGTTGACAACTTCCCTTTTTTTTTTTTTAGGGCTTTGCCAGTGGTGTTGGATGATGAAGAGGTAATGTGACTGTCTTCATTCAAAGCTGACATGATTTCAGTGCTTTTCAGTTCTGCATAATGCTAAAGTCAAATTTTTCCTCTTTTTACCAGGAGCTTCTCAAAACCAAGTTTGAAAGATCTAAAATGGAGTAAAATAATTGCACAATATTTATTTTTTTCAGTGCAGCAGAGGACTTTTTTGTGCAAGAACACAAAATGTTTAAGACCCATGATGGGAAGGAAGCATTTCTATCATTTCTGAGCGTATACAGATTTTGAACTGTTGCAAACAGTGGAAACGAGTCTCAGGACCGCTGTGAAATCTTAAATTAAAGTTCTGCCCAATTCTGCATAACCATTTCTTATTATGTCTTCTGGTTGTGCACCACATTAATTTGTACTCAGCACCGAAGCTGTTCTGCAAGTAAGTGCTAAGAATTAAGTCATGCCAATCATAAAGGGAAACCAACAGAAAAAGGAATATTTCAAATAATAAAGTTGCCTTTTTGTACTGTTTAACTAGCATTCAGGTCATTTGAAATAAGAGTTTTTATTTGCCTATAAAGCCTTATGTTGCAGAGCACAAGAGCTATGTGTAATAATAATATTTTATGTAAAGGGGCCTTTTTATATTTTATTGCTCGTTTTTATTTTTTGTGTTGAGGTTTAAGCGGATAAACTATATTAAAAGTTGTTTTGATTTCTGTCTGCTGTTTTGTGCAAACACTGTATAAATTACAATAGTGCAGACTTGCAAACATTTGGTCACATTTTGGGTGTTTATTTAAGATGAGAGTACACACTCTGCATCTCTGTACATTAAAAAAGTTAAAGTTGTGTTGTGAGGTCTCAAGACACTGGCAAATCATGACTCCTGATGTTATAAAGACCTATAGAGCTGGAATAAACTTTCCAGGGTTGAAGGGAGAAAGATATCCAGAGAAACATTGCTTACATTTACATTTAGCAGACACTTTTATCCAAAGCGACATACAAATGAGAACAACACAAATGTTCCTGTTTTTGTAGATGCTTCCCATCTACAGTTTGAAACCAGTTTATTGTAATACTGTTGTTGGGATGCATGAGACTCAAATCTTTTTGGTGAAAATATTGCAAATTAGCATTTCAAAAAATAAAAATGTCATCCTTATGTAAAAACATGGTGGTAGTGTCACGTTTTGTTGCATCCAAATTAGGAGTGTTTACTATCATTAAGAGGATGACCATATGTCTCCTTTTTCCCCAGACATGTCCAATTTTTTGAAAGTAACAAAAGTTATCAGGGCTGGGCTTCATTTCCAGGATTCGGTTGTCATCAATTTAAGATTCAAATAAGCATTAATTAGACCTTTCTCTTTATATCCTGCCTTCGTGGTCAGCCATATACACACAGACACATCAACAGTCTAGAACATTCTGTCTGACGCTAATGCACATAAGCAGCTGAACAATGCCCAAACCCAAATGCAAATTCACTGAATGGTTACAGAAAAAAAATGCCCTTGTTTTTGACTCCTTTGGGATATTTTATTTCATTTTAAAATATGGTTATGAAAAGAATGTTAAGTATAAGGTATTAATATTTGAATATTGTTTAATTCTTATTATTTAGGACTAACCATCAAATGGTTTGATGATTTTACAGTATAGTTGGTTTTCTTCATAACTTCTGACTTGTAATGTTCTCATTTGTAAGTTGCTTTTGATAAAAGCGTCAGCTAAATGTAATGTATGTAAATGTAAGATTATGTGGCCATAACAGCATTTTAGGTGTCTTATTAAACAGTTGTTTATATATTAATATTCAATTACATGGTTATAGGTGAATTTGTCGACTTTTCATTTATATCCCTTTCCTATACATGTTTTAGACATAGTGCCACCAATTATTTGAAATGACACCCCCAATCACCCCCCCCACCACCACCACCGCCTTAAGCCAAGTGAAGGTATAGGTCTGCCCCATGCCACCTCCCTACCCTAAGTGTACTCTTATTTGAAAACCAAAACATAATTCTGCATTAGCAGATTATAAAGAAATCTGTCAGTACAGTTGACTGTGACCGACATTTTAAGAATGCAGCAAACACGACAATCCTAAACACACTAGACATTAAAGACAGTTCAAAGTCTTGATTAAATTTGCATAGTAAGTAAGGTGTAAAATGTTGCGCTCAAATGTAAGTGTGTATTGTACGTGTTATAAAGTATTATTGTACCCTTATTACACTTATTTCCATCAAGCTTATCAGGTCATTCTTTTGGGAGGTGTTGATTGTAAAGTCTTACAGCAGAAGAAAGGAAGGAGCTATGATATCTCTCCTTAGAGCATCAATGCTGTAGAAGCCTGCCATGAAAGGTGCTCCCCAGTGTCGCCACCATCTTACCGTGGCTTAGTGGTTACCACATTCGCCCCTCAGCGCTGGGAATTCAGGTTCCAATCCTGATCTGTGTGGAGTTTCCATGTTGTGCCAGTATCCAGTTCTCCAGTTTCCTCCCACAGTCCAAAACAAGGATTGAAAGTAAAACTGAATGCTCTAAATTGCCCCATACAGAGCATGTTTGTGTGTGTATGTGAGTGAGTGAGTGAGTGCCCATCTATATTGAATCTATATCTTATTTTTTTCAATGAAGTTCTGAATTTAATAGAACAGGGTGCACAGAAAGGAGGCACGGTGGCTTAGTGGTTACCAGGTTTTCCTCTCAGCACTAGGGATTCTCCGGTTTCCTCCCACAGTCCAAAAAAAACATTGCTCAAGTCAATTGAATTCTCAAAATTGCCCCATATAGAGTGTGTCTGTGCGAGTGAGTGTGTGCCCAGCGATGGATTGGCGCCCTATCCTGGGTCTATCTGCCCAGCGCCCGAGACGTTCTCACCTAGATGGGCATGGGGAACCCCACCGCGACCCTAATAGAGGATAGATAATAGAGAAGCGGGAGATAATGAATGAATGAAAGGGTGCACAGAAACATATTTTTTGTTTCTGTCTGATGTACCACATTCCATACAAATGATCATACAATATCTTTGAATCCCTGATCAATGGCTTGAGCTAATTCCAAATCATTTCTGGTGGTTTGGGATTGTTATCCAGGCGGCATAGGGCGACACGGTTGTTTACTGGTTAGCACGTTCGCCTCTCAGCACTAGGGAGTCCCGGTTCGAATCTGCGTGGAGTTTCCATGTTCTCTCCGTGTCTGCGTGGGTTTCCTCCGGGTTCTCCGGTTTCCTCCCACAGTCCAAAAACATGGATGAAGTCAATTGAATTCTCAAAATTGCCCCATATAGAGTGTGTCTGTGTGAGTGATTGTGTGCCCAGCGATGGATTGGCGCCCTGTCCTGGGTGTATCTGCCCAGCGCCCGAGATGTTCTTCCCTGGATGGGCATGGGGAACCCCACCGCGACCCTAATAGAGGATAAAGCGGGAGATAATGAATGAATGGGATTGTTATCCAGATAAGCTGTAATATGTGCAGAAATGTAAAGACTTTCTTTGTCTTCAGCTTTGAGGTTGCATCAGGTCACTCTTGATGCTGATGAGCGCGAGGAGTCAGCTCACGTGATCGTCGACTTGGATCACGTGCTTGTCACGGCGTGCGAGGCGAACGCGAAGCTTGTGTTGTTGGCTGGCGCTGCGCATGCGCGGTGCAGGCGCGGAGCTGCGTGCTAACGTTCTGTCAGACTCCGGGTTTTTGTTCTTTTTTGTGTTTTTAAAAGCGAGCTGATGAAGGACAGAAGCTATGGGATGAAATCCGGCGGTTTAAAGAAGTGGCGTGATATTCTGGGCTTCGTTACAGGATGACAGACAGAGCTATACGCTAACATTAGCCTCACTGTTCCAGGTTCTCTACACTTTCTGAGTTTTTGTCGTTTCTTAAAAATGAGGAAATGTAGAACCATTATGTTAAACTGCGCCGTTTAAACTACATTCGTAAAAGTTGGGTGTCGTTCGTTTAAGCTTGTGAGTGAGATTGTTTTGGACTCTAGCTGACCGAACAATTCACCCAATGTGTTTATAAACTGAGCAGAAACAATTCAACACGTTTATTTAATCCGTCGACATCATGCATGACGCCTACGAGCCTGTACCTATTTTGGAAAAATTGCCTCTTCAGATCGACTGCCTGGCAGCTTGGGGTAAGTCATGCTTCTAGATATCTGAGTAAACACTGGTGCCACCGCCTTTAATTGTATGGGCTCGGATTCCAGCTACAGCACTAATGGAATTATCATAATCACTTTAAAATCATTTACTGTACAAGGGAGAGATGATCTACAATGTTGGATTGTGTTGAACAGTTCAGCAACCTACAATGAATGATAAATGGCGAGACATTAAATCAAAAATGATGACTAACAACTGTGGTGTCTAAATATAATTATTATAGTCAGAATAACACAATAGTCACTAAATCACCACATTCATGATGTAGACTACAGTAACCACAGTCATCATACTTATTTGTTAGTATCCATATGTAGATAGGAAGCTAAAAGTCTCTGTGATAGCCAGTGTTAAGCCCTGGCATAAATTTAGTTTAGATATATTAGATATTAGATATATGTAGATATATTTTATTGCTGGTGCATCGAAATTTTTACTGAACCTGAATATATAAAATATTAGCAAGCTATCAAAAGATGAGACCAGGCTGACTGACTACTAAATTTAATGCAGAAGTGTCTCCACTAAGTTTTAAATACCACCAGAAAGCATCCCGTTACTGAAATGAACATTTACACAGTTTGTAGTAAACATCATCACAAAGCTGGACTGTGAATGGGTTGGCATGTCTTATGTTATGTATAAGCATGTTTTTTTTTAATAGTTTTTCATCAAGCAGTTATTTATGCAATGTGACATTAATGATTTATGGTTTTATGTACTTTACTATTGATCAGAGAAATAAAGTGGGCTTATTTTTGGCCATGTCACATTTGAGACCCTCATCCAGGGCCCTAACCCTCACTTAATATATCTTGCAGATCACTCTTAATAAGCACACGTCTAAATGCTTAGAATGTAACTTAAGTTTACACTTTGTACCCATGATGTAGACTGATATGCTTTGCCGATACTAATAATACATCTCAAATGACTTCATTGGTAATTAAACATCGAAATTGTGGGACCTATAAAGGCATGTCTTAAGATGCAGATAATGTTGCCAAAAGAATTTGCTTTTACATCTGGGTCAAAGGGCACGTTTGCAGAGCTTCCAAACAAAAGGCATTTACAGAGATGTTTCTACTAAGGTGTTACTATGTGACCAAAACAAGAAATTGACTAGCAGTCCTCATGCCTTTTAACAAGACTGCAAGTTAGTACAGTACAGTAATAATAATTAGAATAATAATTATAATTAGAAGAAGAAGAAAAAACATCTGTAGCAACTAACATCTTGTTTTTATTTGATGGATGTTGCTGTGATGTTTGTGACTAATGCAGCTAGTCACATTTAAGCTGTCCTTTCGTAGATGAATTAATATCTCACAGCTATGCTACAGATGTACCACAAATCATCTTTATGGTGTTCTTTTTTTCTTTCTTTTTTGGAACTGTCATCTGTATCTCTACTGATTTGTGACCCAGTGTGTACAGTGAAATTTAAAAGCCTGAAAGTAGAAATCTAACATTTTGTGTAATGGAAACTGGTCATAGGGCGACACGGTTGCTTAGTGGTTAGCACTTTCGCCTTTCAGCGCTAGGGATTCCCAGTTCAAATCCCCATCTGGGTGGTGTTTCCATGTTCTCCTCGTGTCCGCGTGGGTTTCCTCTGGGTTCTCCGGTTTTTCCGGTTTCCTCCCAAAGTCCAAAAACATGCATCAAGTCAATTGAGTTCTCCAAATTGCCCCATATAGAGTGTGTCTGTGTGAGTGAGTGTGTGCCCAGCGATGGATTGGCGCCCTGTCCTGGGTCTATCTGCCCAGCGCCTGAAACGTTCTCCCCTGGATGGGCATGGGGAACCCCACTGCGACCCTACTAGAGGATAAAGCGGGAGATAATGGATGGACGGAAACTGGTCATGAAGAAAATTTTTTATTAGTCATTTTTACTGTATTCTCATGTATTCTAATATTATTACAATAAGTCTAACATGAATCAGATGTTCTCTGAGTTTGGTAAGATGCTTATGACATGAGATAGTTGTGACAGTTCACTCCGTGTGACATTATACTCCAACTGCAAAAAATAGTATTCAACAGTTTCATTAAAATTCCATTGATATCAAAACAACAAAATCTTGTGGTCACAAACCTAAAACCGATAAGTCATTAATAAATGGCCAACAAGGATTATATTTCAAAGATGAAATATGCAGTAGCATGTTACAGTTCTTATACAAACACTTGTTTACAGCTGACAATTAATTGTTGATTAAACAGCTTATTCTGTTGCTTTTGTAGATGATGGGCTTTTGGTGGGCACCAAACCAGGCCATCTCCTCCTCTACAGGATAAACAAGGATGCAGGTTAGATTTGTTTATATGTAATAAATATGCTTCTATAATTAAATAAATAAGTTTTCATCTCCATCATGATCGTTTTTTTACTTCTCACAGGTACAAACAGATTTGAGGTAACTCTAGAGAAATCTAACAAGAACTTTTCAAGGAAGATTCAACAGGTATGAATGTTTCTTGGTTTGCATGTAGTTTTTTTTTTTATTCATTTTGATTCAGATGCACTTGAAATCTGGTTTATACCTGAGCTCAGGTTATTAGTAAGATGGTCGCGGTTTTTGTATAACCGGCTAATGCAGCACCCAGATTTGGAGACCACATTGGTCCACCACTGCACACTGCTGAAGCTTCCTGGGCCATGTTTTTCTATTTCAGTTGTGCAACCTAAAATTTACAACTGATAACAAAGTGGAGCTACATTTGGGAGCTTACTTTCTTCCATATTTTGTTAATGCTGCTGCAGAGCATATTACTCAAATACAAAACAAACACAAAAATACAATATTTGCATTTGCATACTAAATAGTGTTAATGAGTGTGACACTGGAACATGATTTACAAAATGCATTAAATAAACATTAAACTACATATGCTGGTTGGTGGTTCTCCCCCGAAAACCATATTAATGTTGTTCCACAATCTTACCTACTGCTGCGCACATTAATCAGTATGGCCTCTGACAGGTGTGTTAATTACCTTTACTCAGTCTCTACACTTGGCTCTGCCTTTCCCTCCCTGCATCAGGGCACTCCTGCCACAATGAGTTTTTGCAAATACCTGCTGTGTGCATTGTAAATTGTCACATGCATTTGTAGAATACATTTTAATGGTATTTGGTTCTTGACATTTTGGAACAGGTTATTAAATAAAATCAGATGTCAGTGTATGAAATATTTATAGTCCATTTATTCCCTTTAATTGTACAAGTAAGTCTGTGCACAGTATTTGCAACTGCACTTCAGGGCACTAAAAATATTATTGCCATCATTGTAAAGAAGAGCACAAAACAAAGTATTACAATTATTGACAAACAATGTAATATGATATGAATGATCAACCTTGGGCGGCACGGTGGCTTAGTGGTTAGCACGTTCGCCTCTCAGCGCTAGGGATTCCCGGTTCGAATCCCCATCTGGGTGGAGTTTCCATGTTCTCCCCGTGTCTGCGTGGGTTTCCTCCGGGTTCTCCGGTTTCCTCCCACAGTCCAAAAACATGGATCAAGTTAATTGAGTTCTCAAAATTGCCCCGTTTAGAGTGTGTCTGTGTGAGTGAGTGTGTGCCCAGCGATGGATTGGCGCCCCCCCCCCCCCCCCCCCCCCCCCCCCCCCCCCCCCCCCCCCCCCCCCCCCCCCCCCCCCCCCCCCCCCCCCCCCCCCCCCCCCCCCCCCCCCCCCCCCCTAACCTTTATTAATGAATGGTAAGAATAAAGAAACTACAGTGAAATGTCACAGAAGCTGGTTTTCCTTGCAAAATCTAAATTCTTTTGTTATTGTTTACATTGGCATCATATTCTTAGTGAAGCACCAAAAATCAAAATGAAAATCTTCCTGACTTTACAAAATCTACACCGTATTTGTGGTTGAATTGTTCAGTATTTTTTATTTTATTGGTGTTTAAAAATGTGTGCAATGATTACATTTTTTTCATCCTCAGCTGTATGTCGTCCCTCAATATAAGATTTTGGTCAGTCTGTTGGGTAAGTTGTTGTTATTTATATGTTTAATTTTTTGCTATAGAAATTGAACCGGTGTTCAGTGTGACCTGTATGTGCTTTTTTTCATTTTAGAGAATAATATCCATGTCCATGACTTGCTCACGTTCCAGCAGATCACCGTGGTATCAAAAGCCAAAGGAGCCACATTGTTTGCTTGTGACCTACAGGTTTGAATAAATGTCTGTTTAGTATTCATGATTTAATAACATAATATTTCTTTTTTTTTAAACATGAACACTTTGTGTGTAAACATAACATAATAATACTTATACTCTACACTATGTGGACTAAAGTATTGTGACAAAATTTTCGGTCACTGAATTCAGGCGGTACATTTAGTTTTGCTACAGATGTATATATTCAAGCATATACCCATTCTTTTTTGATAGTTGTCTGTTTTTAACTTTATCTTATTCTATTCCAGCATAATTTTTATTGTTAGGTGGTTTTGATGTAAAAGGACTTGACGATTTAAGCTGATCGTATTAGTGTCAGAGTTAAAGCTGAATGAAATAGAATAGAGTAGAATAGAATAGAAATAGAAAAGAAAGCCTTTATTGTCATTATACCCTGTATACTGTATACACCGTACAACACGTCGTACAATGAGATTTAAGCTCCTCCTTAAAGTGCACACGGCTTAATATATAAATAGAGAAAAAAAGCAATAGAAAAAGACATTAAGAAAAACTCTGCAAAAATGAATTGTGAGTAGACATGTAATGTGTAAACATGTAATGTGCCAATTAGTGCAGGTTTCCATATAATATTGTAATGGCTATGGGAAAGAAGCTGCCTCTGAGTCTTTTATTGAGCAGGTTGAAAAGGTAGAAGCTGGGGAATTGTCCTTTAGGATGTCTGAATAAGACATTTTGAAAGAACACATTCAGAAGCAGCCCACTGTTGAGACAAAGACTGAAACCTACCTGAAAATTTCCTCAATTCCTACTGGAGAACACACAGTGGAAAGATATACACTAAAGGCATTCATGACATTAGACAAGTTCAAGATCAGTCCCCAGGGTTGAACATGGTTAAAGTTCAAGGATGTTTCGTGTTATTTCTTCTTCTGGTTTTGAAACTCTTTACTGTGTAGATGACTGCATGCAATCTGTAGACTACTAAAGAATTTTCCATGTTGTGCTCAATCCTTGGGGCTCAGTAGCAGAAAGCTGGGTTTTACTTGGGGATTATAGAACGTCCAGCAGGACAGTAACACACAGCATACTTCCAAAATAACCCTCAAATGGTTTAAGACAATGTAATAAAGTGACTTCAAAAACAGCAATTGGGAGAAGTATCTGTGAAATATGAGATTTCTGGAGCAGTAAGTAAAGAAAGGAACTGATGTAGGATCAGAGGAAAAAACTGCTTTTAGAATTTGTTTCCAATATTACTTTGTTGGTCCCAGTTATTTTTCTCCAGTTCATTTTTGCTGTCATGACATCAGATATGATATCTTTCTCTGCTTTCATTTTTATTTTTTTACATTTTATTTTCTTTGTCATTTTATTTATTCTATTTCAAAGGTCTTGCATATTAAAACTTTCCATAGTTCATTAAAGGTAGACTAGGTGGGTGAAACAGGTTTTTTGTGCCAGATTTACTTTATAAAACTTTTCTTTTTTTTGTGCTGAATTTTAGCAGTCGGGCTCAAGTGAAGCAAAGTTGCGGATGTGTGTTGCTGTCAGGAGAAAGCTGCAGCTTTATTACTGGAAGGACAGAGAGTTCTATGAATTACAGGTTGGTTGGTTGCTAGCACTTTATAGTGCTTTATAAATAAAATATATTATTATTTTTGGTAATGAAAAGTCCATTTGTTGTTATTTTTAATGTCTCAATGTATTTAAAAGTGTGTTTGTTTGCATCAATAACTATATTTAATAATTTTATTATTTTGTTTCTTGCAGGGAGATTTTGCTGTTCCTGATATTCCAAAGTCTATGGCTTGGTGTGAAAATTCCATATGTGTGGGTTTTAAACGGGACTATTATCTGATACGAGTAAGTATAACAATGTCCAGTCAAAGGTTTTTACGCATCTCCTTTTTTGCTTCACTTCATTTTTGTCTATTATATCGTTGTCCATTTACTCACTATAAGGATAGACTTTGTAGCCCATATGTTTGTTAGTGCCCTTTACTCTGTTCTCTAATGGTCAGGACCCCAATAGTAGCACCAAAAAACAGGTATTATTTAGTTGGTGCATTATTCCTATCCCAGCAGTGTCACTGAGATGTTTAAATATATCTACAGCAGCTTTGCTGCACTAAAACCCCCTCATGCATCAGTGTCACTACAGAACTGTCTAAACTTTACACTACTCAAATTATACCTGTCCTGTGATGCTCCTGACCAATAGAGAACAGAGAACCAACAGGGGACTAACAAAAACAAAGTAAACTGGTGTACTACTGCCTGTAATTATAAAACTATGAAGTCAATATATATGGTAAGTGGAGAAAGAAGGTGTATCCAAACTTTTGACTGATGCTATACTTTAAATGTTTTTTAATGATGTCTAATCACTTCTTTTATGTTCTTAGATGGATGGAAGAGGCTCTATAAAAGAGCTGTTTCCAACAGGCAAACAGCTGGAGCCTCTAGTTGCTCCACTAGCTGATGGGAAGGTGGCAGTGGGACAGGATGATCTTACAGTTGTTTTAAATGAAGAAGGAGTCTGTACTCAGAAGTGTGCTCTAAACTGGACTGATATTCCTGTTGCAATGGGTAAGGTTTATTTAAGAACTTAATATTTTTTTAATATTTAATTTTTGCTTGTCCTCAATAGTAGTGGATATTAACTTACATGTGAAACATTCTTTAGTTATTATTTTTTATTCAGATCAAGAGTTTACAGAATGAATAATGTAGCACTTATTTAGAATATAGCATATTGTTTAAAATCAAGTTGTCGTTTGGCTATTTTGGATAATGGTGTCTCACAAGGCGCTGGATGGTCAGGTATATTCACAATAATGCACAACCTCGAGTGCCTTCCTGCTGTTATCAAACACACTATAATGGAAAAACAAGGTTTGCTGCACAAATATGTTTATTATCAACAAAATTTGTTAATAAACTGGTGTTCCTCAATGTAAACTAGTAACAGGATACTGGTTTATCCAACACGCTTAGTTCTTATCTGGAATTAACTTGTTGTTTTATATTAATTTACATTACATTTTATGTTATGTGATTTAAACTAATGTATGTGTATAATGTATGAATGTGAAGCGGTTGGAGCTGTGTATTATAGTAAGTGATGTTACAGCTCGGCCAATCAAAGAATGGAACTACAAATTGTTTTAAAGCTAAATACATAGTTCCTAAGAGTAACCCCAACTCTAACAAGTATAACCTTTGCATCTGGTAATGATATCCATATATTTTGTTAATCACTTAGTCTTTGATCGTTTTAAAATACTAATAATAAATTAAACACTTTGTTTTTGTTTTTAATATTCATGAAATGGGTTAAACACATCCTCTAAGCTGATGTTATATAAGGTAATAATCGTATGATGGAGATCATGATTTTTGGCAGACAGAAGGTTAATAAGCTCTTAGCATTTTTTCCCTCTGCACAGTTTGTGCATGACTAAGTTCTAACAGCTCTGGCTCTGTGAAGTTTGCTTCTCATTATGATTGGAGACCTGCCTGTCCATGGCTTTAAATGGATTTTCTGGCCCATGAGACTAGGGGAATTTCAAATTTCCTGATAGGCTTTATATTGCTTGAGGACGAAGAAATACTTCTCATCTTGCTGCTTCCACATTTTAAATGTATTTCCTACTCATAATGTATATTTTATTAAAGATTTATCTAAGCTCTGGTTACTTATGAAGGTTTACTAAAACTTTCCTGTTTGCATTTTCATGTACCAGAGATTTGCTTTGTAAAGTGTATGTTACATAAAGCTGTACATGATATATTAATCATATTAATCAGCATTAATAATTATTTCCTAAACCTGTCAGCCTTAAGACATTTATATGAAAAAAAACTTGTAATTGTTTACTTAATTTGCTTGTTTTCGATCTAATGCTTCATCCTATTTTTCTCCGTTCTCTGCATCCCAGAGCACCAGCCTCCTTATATAATTGCAGTGCTGCCTCGCTATGTAGAGATTCGCACATTCGAACCGAGGCTGCTGGTTCAGAGTGTGGAGCTCCAGAGGCCACGCTTCATCACCTCTGCCGGGTGAGACATTCACAGCGTCCTCGATGAATCGTCAGCATTTATTTTTAAACTCCTTCACACTGCATATACTGATAAACAGGTGACATCACAGCGCCTGATTTTGTGGAATGTGTCGATCAGTCATTTATAGATAATTTAATAGCTTTTTTAAATAATCTGTCACAGGCCCAGTATTGTGTACATCGCCAGCAACCACTTTGTCTGGCGTCTTGTGCCAGTTTCCATAGCGAGTCAGATCCGACAGCTTTTGCAGGACAAGCAGTTTGAATTGGCTCTTCAGTTAGCGGTAAGTTCATTCCTCGTCTTGCCGTCATCTTCATAATTTATTTTCAAATGAGATGTCTTTAATTGAGTGTTACTGGTAAAGCATTTATGCTTATTTCATGGTTGTTAAATATAATAAGCATTTTAGTGAGACAGTAATCAGATGTTTTATGGTCTGTTTCAAAAATCTGTAATGCTTTGCAAATTAAACGTGGAAGAAAATAAAGACTATTAGGTTATTTAATGCTTCCTGTATGCACTAAATTACGCACTTAATTACCTCTTCAGGTTTTCTTAGCTTAGGTCACATTATACAATATAAAGGTAATTAAATTAAATCTACCTTAATCCAACTGTTTTTATACAGTATAACCCAGAACATTAAAGTCAACATTTACAAAGTTTGATCATTCATTCATTCATTATCTTCCGCTTTATCCTAAAGTCTGATCAATCAGTGAAATATTAAAATCTCTTGTTTCAACAATTGATCATCCTTTGAAATAGCGATTGTAAACTTTTGTCGTTGATAACTTTACAAATGACATTGTAGGCTAGGTAGTGGGCCTTCATCTGCCATTACATGCCCATGGCAGAGGCATGAAATAACTGACAAAGTCAGGTTCTTAAAGGGATTGTCAAGTGATATGCTGATTGGTTTCTTTCACATGATGATCAAAACACACCAGTAAATCACATCTTCTCTTAATTAATTCTTTAATGGAGGTTTTCAATTGCCCTTATAATGATCACTTGTAACCATTCCAGTAGGAAAATAAAAAGTAAATAGTAGCAATAATTGCTGTCCAGCATGCCTACATGAATAAAAAAAATTAACAATAATGTATTTTTAAGGGATTTTTTTCATAGGGATTTTGAACATAATCTTGATAAAATTTTGTAATGTCAGATTTTAGACCATATGAGAACCTTGTTAAGTGTTTTTTATTATTGTTTCCTGTACTCTAAACTTATTCGGTACTGTACTGTGAACTTGTTTTACCCACTAGTATTTTAAGACTTATATTGTTTCACCACGGGTTCAGGTGTCTATTAAATCTTCCTTCTTCTCTACATTGCTTCCTCTGTTTACCTTCACCAGAAGATGAAGGATGACTCCGATGGTGATAAGAGACAACAGATAAACCATATTCAGAACCTCTATGCCTTTAATCTCTTTTGTCAGAAGCGCTTTGATGAGTCCATGCAGGTGTTTGGCAAACTCGGCACAGGTGAGAGCTAAATACTTAAAAAGATGGATTTTCGGATCGCATTTATTTATTATGATTATATTCCACTTTATACATTATATACTATAGTCACTATTCCCAAGGTGCACATAGACACTCTTGATTATTATCCTGCATATATTTTTGGAAATTATTTGTACTATGCTTTAGTCATGCGGATATTATATTGAATAGGTCCTTTTTCTGTTTCAGTACAAGCTGATGTTCAAAATAAGGTGCAAAGGATATGGTTTAAACTAAGTGAGCTAAAATACTTTAAAAAAAGGGGTAGTTCCTTTAATCTGATTGGTTGAGCCGTTTGTCCAGCTGTGTCATTATTCACAATAATGCACACCCCTGACTGCTTCACTTTCATATCAATGCGTGATATACGTTCTTTGATGTTTTTTTTAACTGCATTCTGTAATTTGGCTACTAGATGAATTTGATTGTTGGAAAAACTGGAAACCTGTCAATCAGTGATCAGTGTTCACTTCAAAAACCGGACTAGATTAAGTCGCAAAAGACTATTTCCTTAATGTTTATGCTTTTAATAAACACTTTCATGAATTAAATCTTTTTTTATTGTAGTGTGTTTGTAACTGTTTTATAAAAGCAATGAGGCACTGGAGGTTGCGTATTATTGTAAATAAATCATGGGAGGGAGGTGTAACAGCACTCTAGTAATACCTCTTTCTCATGATTTATTTATAATAATGCATGCCCACATAATGCACTCTCGTGCCCTATTGCTTTATTAACTTCATGAAAAAAAACTGTGAATTGTGGGAGGTTTACTGTAAGTCAGGTCATAATGGTCCAACATCATTCCCTGACCTTACAAATGCTTATTTAAGTATATAACCTTTCTAATAAAGAAACAGTAATGGGTATGAATACAAGCATTATCTTAATGTTTTGGAATATGCATTGTCTGTATAGAATATGTTGTGCAGCTCAGTAATGTTAAATATGTTGTCCTTATTTCTTAGAATTTCATCTGCATATTGTAACAATGATTATGCATGTCACCCTCCCCACCCTCCCATACAGATCCAACTCACGTGATAGGGCTGTATCCTGAACTGCTGCCCTCAGACTACCGTAAACAGCTAAACTACCCCAATCCTTTGCCTACTTTATCTGGAGCTGAGCTGGAAAAAGCCCACCTTGCACTCATCGACTACTTAACACAGGTTCCCATCTATCATACAAACAGGAACACTCAGCTCGTTTACTGCATTCATTTCTATTCACATAGTTACTTGTTCATTTTATAGAAACGTAGTCATTTGGTGAAGCAGCTTAATGAATCAGATCCCTCCACCCCTTCTCCACTTGTGGAGGGTACTCCTACAATTAAAAGCCGCAAGAAGCTCCTTCAGATCATTGATACTACACTGCTGAAATGCTACCTCCATGTAAGGTGGCCTCCATCTGTTTTGGATCTTTTAAACAGCCTGTTAAAAGATTTGTTAGCAGCATGTTTGTTTGTTGGTATGCTTCCAGACCAATGTAGCTTTGGTGTCACCTCTTCTGCGCCTGGAAAACAACCATTGTCATGTGGAGGAGAGTGAGTATGTGCTGAAGAAAGCCCACAAGTACAGTGAACTCATCATCCTTTATGAAAAGAAGGGGTTGCATCAGAAAGGTGGGTTTAATAATTTAGCTACTAATATTTGTTAATGGTGTAAGTAGAGTGAAGTGTGTGCATACATATGTATACTTGTCCTTGTTAGATATTCAGCTCTACAATGCAAAAGTTAAGGTTTTTGTAAAACTTTGACATGGTCTTACAAAAACAGTCACATCGTCCATTTTCATTGAAGTTTGAGTCTTAAATTCATGTGCATCTTGCCTGTGATTTCATGTTCAAGAAAGAGGTGAAACCAAGAGCTGCCGCAATCTGTTGTGGTGATGTGATTCCCAACAGACAAGCCTCCAGACATTTGTCCTGACATCACTCACTATTAAGCTTTAAATTATATGAGGGTGCTGCCAGACTAAAAAATTTTAAAGGGTGGAGTCTTGTGGTCTTGTCGGTACTTGGCATTAACTTCCTCAAGGAAGGAGTTCAATAATACTGGTGATGTACAGCCCTACAGGTTCTGCTGGATCAGTCTACGAAGGCGAATTCTCCTCTGAAGGGTCATGAAAGGACAGTGCAATACCTCCAGAGACTGGGTGAGTGCAAAAATACAGTTTCAGATACAGTGTGTACATGTGTTTGCGATTTTGAAATACTTGTTTCTCCTTTTAAAAAACCTACATAAAAAGCGAGTCGTTTCAGCCAGTCTTGTTCAGTATTTGCTAAAAAATTAAAAACAAAGCCAAATTACACTGAGCAGCTACAACATAGAAACTATTGGCATGAAAATGGAATTAAAATATGGTTTGTTATTACACTGGTACCTGTTGATGGTTTAATTATATTATATAATCAAGTCAAAGCATCTTCAAAGCATCAGGTTTTGTGTGGTGTTTACAACAGTCCAAAAGTGGACCGAGAAAAGACAACCAATAAATCTGAGACAGGGTTACATGGCTATGGTTTTGGAAGCGAGTAGGGAGTGAAGACTCACCCAGCTGGTTTGATTCTGCAGGAGAGATTTTGTAACAAAAAAGTGAGAAAAGTCCATTCTTGCTCTTACGTACAGTTTTCATGGTGTTTATGCTGATGCCTGTCCATTAATGAATGCACATACATGACACTTAAACATAAGAACTAGAGCAATAGACATGGAGCACTGGAACAAGTTGGCATCGTCTAACTAATTACACTAAAATAAGGAGATGAGTTGTTTTTCTGAGGAAAACACTTTTTTGACACAAAAGTTGACTCTAGCAAATACATACATAACATATAATAAAGTTATTTCCTTACATCTTTTTTTGTTTCATGGGGTACTGATATGCAGTTTGTGTCTAGTGAGTCACTTTTTAAAAGTTAATTAGTTTGAACAAGTTTATGAATACAACCAAATCTCTTTATTCTAATCTAATCCAGGTTTCTGTTTTCCTTTTTAGGTGCAGATAATCTGAAAATAATTTTTGAATTTTCACCTTGGGTGCTAAAACAATGTCCAGAAGATGGGCTGAGGGTGAGAGCTTTTTTTTTTTTTTTTCAGTTTTCAGAATTGCACTAATTGCTTCTAATTTATTGCTTTCTAATTTAATTTTCTCTCTAGCTATTGTGTTTTTATTATTACATTTAAGTGATATGTATACTATTAACTGTGTGATGCTTTTGGAATCTTTTGCCCTTTGTGTTGGTAACAGATCTTCACTGAGGATCTTCCAGAGGTAGAATTGCTTCCCAGGGACAAAGTGCTGGACTTCTTGAAGGAGGGCTTTAAAGAGCTGGCTGTGCCATATTTGGAGCACATTATCCATGTGTGGGAAGAGAGGGGTGCTGAGTTCCACAATGTGCTGATCCAGCTCTATTTGGAGAGAGTACAAGTTCTGATGAAAAACTATCTCTCATTGTTGCCTGAGGGTAAGAACTCCCTCTAAATCTGGGTGCAAATTTTGTTTATGTGATTTTAAGGAAACAGTAGTTTATTTATTATACCAAGTTTATTATACAGTGGGTTGCAAAAGTATTCATACCCCTTGAACTTTTCCATATTTTGTCACATTACAACCACAAACATAAATATATTTCACTGGAATTTAATGTGAAAGACCAACACAAAGTGGTATACAATTGTGAAGTGGAATGAAAGTTATACATGAATCAACAATTTTTTTACAAATAAAAAACTGAAAAGTGCGATGTGCAAAATTATTCAGCCC
>JAFMOD010000470.1:1322379-1326572 GCA_019802435.1 Corydoras maculifer | reverse complement strand
TGGTTGCACTCAGGGAAAAGGGGGCTGAATAATTTTGCACATCGCACTTTTCAGTTTTTTATTTGTAAAAAAATTGTTGATTCATGTATAACTTTCATTCCACTTCACAATTGTATACCACTTTGTGTTGGTCTTTCACATTAAATTCCAGTGAAATATATTTATGTTTGTGGTTGTAATGTGACAAAATATGGAAAAGTTCAAGGGGTATGAATACTTTTGCAACCCACTGTATTTAGCAGTGTATTAATATGGTACTGTAACAGAGTTGGATACATAGAATATCATTTAATTTGCCATGGAAAAAGATTATTGTGGAAACACGTAGTAGTACAAAGTTATAAAAGTTATATTTTTTAAAATAAGGTCTGTTTAAAAACATATTTTCTATTTGATGTCTTATAAATTCAGCTTGTTTCCGGTGATCATTCCAGTGCACTGTGTAGTACACTGCTTGTAGCTTGTACCTCACCCTATATATTATTATATATTATTTGCCTGTGTCTGTGTTCAACAAAAACACCAGTTTCCCATTGTAACTATTGTAAAAATAGTTCCCCTCTCAAAAACAAAGGTTATCCTAACTGCTACTGTAATTCCCCTATAAACAGTGGTTGTATCAGCTGCTTGGAAATGCCTCTAAATATCAATAGTGATTAATTCATGCTCCTGACATGGGCTTTCCACATCATTAAATTATTGCTTTTATTCTTTGAAAATGTTTGCAAGCACAAGTTGCTAGAAGATCAAATTAGAAACAAAACTAAACTAATAACTGAAATCTGGTTGATCTTTTTTTTTTTCATGAATATACGCTGTGTCATTTCACTGTAAAAAATTCTCCAGCCTGCTCATAGTTTCAATCCATTTGTATTTTGAAGCGTAACTATGATTTTATAATCCATATTGATGTAATTTGTAGTTTTGCAGCTTATTAATGTTATTGTCAATATTGTCAATGCTGTAGGTGTTTTGGCCGTCCCTGCAGGGAAGGAGGAGGGTGAACTAGGAGTCCTTCGAAACAAGCTGTTATACTTTCTGGACATTTCGACTTGCTATGAGCCAGAGGGACTCATCAGTAACTTTCCGATTGATGGTGAGAATTCAGTGGACATTGATGAGACATACACATCTGTACTGAGCTGTATGTGAGTCCTTTCTCTGTGTTTCAGCTCTATTGGAGGAGAAAGCCTTGCTGCTGGGCAGAATGGGCAAACATGAGCAGGCACTTTGTATTTATGTGCACATACTAAAGGACACACACATGGCTGAGGAGTAAGTATGCTTTTTCTGAGATATGGCAAATTAAGCAACATTTTTTTCACCAATTACACACGACTCTGATTGTGCGCTCGCTTCTTTTTAGGTATTGTCACCGTCATTATGACAGATCAGCAGAGGGGAGTAAAGATGTGAGTTGAGCAACACAAAAACATACTGGCCTTAAATATTTAAATTTTGTGTTTAAGAGATTTAATTGCAGTTACTTTGAGCAAAAGCTTGTGAAGTAAGAATAACTGACAGTTTATATTAGGGATGTATGATGTTGGATTTTTGGCAGGATTTAAGACCTAAAAAGAGTTTTTTTCTGTATTACAAATAACAAAGATATACATATTAACTCTGAACATTTTCTTTTATAATGATATTTAGTCATAATAATTCAATTATCATTTTAACTTGGTTGGAAATTAAATGCATCATTTTTTGTTTTTTTTTTAAACATCATGGAAATTGTGTCCTACTTTAGTAGGTTTAAATGATAATCACTTAATATGCATTAAAGATCTCTGTTGTTACGCATTGTTAGTCGAATTTTGGAGAGGTCATGTATGAGATCATTGTACATCTGGAAAGAAAAAAAAAAGCAAAGATTGTTGCTAAGAGGAATCACACATCCAGATGATATGTTGTCGTTTTTACAGCCGTAAAATCAACTTGGATGTTGGTGATAAAACGGCTTATGCATGTGATAACAATAACTCCTGAGAATCCCTTCCAAGCCCTCAAATAATGAGAGCCTTTAATGTTCAGCTGATAACTGAAACTTTGTGTTATATGTGGGAGTAACTAATTTTTACCACTCAAGCAATCAGTCACAAATGTGCTAAATGAAAACAATTATAATACAGTCACTCGCATCATTTCACTGATTTGTATTCATAAAGAAACTTCTGCATCTTAGAATCCTGAGAATTTAAATAACTAAGCTGGAACTCTGTGTTTACCTGCATGCTTCGAATTTACTTTCATGTTGAGGCTTATTGCTGATGCTCATGACACATTTAGTTCTTACATTTGCATTATTAACCAGCCATCTTACTGACAAAGAACATTTTATATCTTTATTTTTATATAACGGGTCCAAATGAACATAAATATTTTAGGTTTTATCACAAGATGGGCTGCGGTGAACTATTTATGGTCTATTCAAGCCACTGTTGACTCTAGCCAAACGGCACCAGGCCATGCTGCAGCAATGACATTTTGGTTATCAACATGTTTAATCTAGACTGTGTATTTGTGTGATTTGGATAATAATGTTATATTATATATACTCATTACAAGAAATTGTGATCACTTTACATCTTGCCAAGTTAAAATCCTTTTCAGGACGTTTTTTTCTCTTATTCAAAGCTATTAGAATAAGCATTCCAACTATGTAACTGCATGGAAATCTACAGTAGCAGTAAAAAGTTTGGACACACCACCTTCTTGCTCCATTGTCTATTTTCTCCACTCATCATATAGAAGTTTTACAATTACAGACTATAGTCTATCTGTTTTCTTTTTGTGGTTCTCTGTTCTCTATTGGTCAGGAGAATCACAGAACACAGATTGTTGATTGTCAGTTCTGCTGTGATACTGATGCAGTGAGGGTGTTTTAGTGCAGCAGTGCTGCTGTAGTTTAAACACCTCAGTGACACTGTTGCAATGAGAATAATGGATCAAACAAATAATACCTGCTCTGTTGTGCTACTAAAGGTCCTGACCCTTAGCGAACAGAGTAAAGTTGACTACCACAGTATGTACTGAAGTCCAGAAACAGATGAACTACAGTCGATGGAAATTATGAAATAGACTAGTTAGTGAAGTGAAAAAAATAGAGGTGTCCAAACATTTGACTGGTACTGTATACACATACACACATACATCTTCATACCCTTGTGTATTTATATAACTGGTCCAAATGAACACACACACGTACATCTTCATACTCTTGTGTATTTTTGTTACTGTTTTCTCAATGTCTTCCATTTACATTTACATTTACATTTGGTCTTTTATTAGTCGCTTTTATCCAAAGCGACTTACAAGGTGAGCACAGGGTTAATCACAACATCCCTGGAGCAATGAGGGTTAAGGGCCTTGCTCAAGGACCCACACTGGTAACTTCAGTGGACCTGGGATTTGAACCCCCAACCTTCAGATTGATAGCCCAACACCCTAACCACTGAGCTACCGCTACCGCTCCCCTTCCATGTTTAAGGAGGTGAATATCTGTGTCCTTTGTGCAGGTGTACCTATCTCTGTTGCGGATGTACCTGTGTCCTTCTGATGTAAACTGTCTAGGTTCCATTACAATGGAGCTTTATGAGCCTCAGGCTAATCTTCAGGCTGCCCTGCAGGTCCTTGAACTGCACCATAGCAAGCTTGACACTACCAAGGTAAGAAGTTTAATAACCATTACCATGGTACATATCAGGACCAGATTGGCTTTTTTTTAGCAGTTTATTTTCTCTGTTAAATTTTCAGTTTATTTTTCTCTGTTTATTTTCTCTGATCTGTTAAAGTTGCAATTAAACACATACTAATTAAATGCCCTTTCATACAGCCACAAAGACAAAACGTCCATGTAAACAATATGACAAGACTTCACCAGGAGTAAAAAAATTAGCTAACACCTCAAGTACACCTTATGTAGTAAAGAAAATACCAGGTCACATCCGACCTACCAAAAGAACACAGTCACCATAATATGAACTAGAAATATAACATACCACATTGCGCTGACGTGGCAATAAACCGACTATCATCATCATCATCATCTCTTTATCACTTTATACATTACTGCTTCATTGTAACAACAATGCCTTTTTGCTTTGAAGCATTTTTATGTGCAGAGTATGCAAAATTTAGACAGTGGTATTTTATTTTACGACTCTTCTGAACAGGCTCTTGTCCCGGTGTTT
>JAFMOD010000470.1:1209879-1319879 GCA_019802435.1 Corydoras maculifer | reverse complement strand
AAAACTGAGCTGGGTGATGATAGAAGTGGCTATAACATTGTGAATTGGTAATTAGAGAGATGATGAAAATGAAACAATAACAGGTATATCAGATGTTCTTTTTCATTAGTGCAGACTCTAGTTTAGATAGTAGTATCAGTTTCAAAGCACAGTGTGCTGATCTGTTGCAGTATAGTAAGCAATACCATGGTAGCTGCTATTTCATTGGTCTGAAGTTGATCCACTTGGTCTAAAGTTACAGCTAGTGGCATAATATGTTTATTTCATTTTTTGGGGGAGGGGGAATGTCATCATGACATTGTTAAGGCGCTCTTTCAATTAATTCATCACAATTGTTAAAAACGATTAATTGTGACATTTCTAGTCTTGACTAATTCATTCTTGCAATTTGTTTACACAGTGCCTTTGCCAGATATCCAAATGGTGTGGTGGTCCATTATTTCTGCTGCAAGGATCGCAGTGTGTGTCCCACAGAATAATGAGACCCCTCAGCTGGATGTTCCAGACACACAGCCCTAAGAAGATATGGCTTGGCTGCCGAACCGAAGGAACTTCCCAAACTGTGACTTATCCTCTGAGCATTAGGGTGTGGCAACACTATGTGAGGAGCATGAAGAAAAATATCATGCAGTCAGCAATTGATAGAAACTTGGTGGTGTGGAAACCGGGTTCCTGAGGTCACGCTGACTTGTCAATGCACAGCACATTACTGTAGAGTCTTTCATTCTTACATGCAGACATTTTATCTTACTCCAACACTTATCTTACTCTAACTCTTCTTTTGAGGTACGTTTCTGCCTGATTCAGCCTAATTCTGTCATGGATTAAGTGTGAATATGTTCCATATGTTAATACTTCACTTTAGTTCGGCCAAGGACTTTAATGCTAAGCTTTGTATGTCTGATCTTTGCTTCACAGTCACAGCGTTGTGATGCTCTGATTGCTTCGGAGAAACTATACCCCAGATTACCATATTTCTCACCCCCACCCCCCATCATTTTTTCCATATATGTAGCAAGACCACTTTCAACATACAAATCAATTCTCTTTACATTTTATACATACATACATACATACATACATAGATATATGACTTTTTGCACAGTAAACCTTTTGCTTTTTGTGGAAAGCTTAATGACAGGAGTTCTCTCCCCTCAGCAGCATGACACTTTTGCCTTCTAACTTTTTTCGCTTTAATTTATTTTTGGCACTGGGTTTAATGTGTCCTAGCAGCTGGAATGCAAAGCCACTAATGAGCAGAGTGGACTCTGCATGTAGGTGTTTGATTATCTCTCACATGTGTAAAGCAATCTTTAGAGGGCATCAGCAAACCAACCTGTTAAAGTTTGCTGGAATCAGTCTGTCTTGTCCTCGGTTTCTCTTCTTGACCATGATTAAGACTGTTGCTTAAAATGAGAGAATAACTGGTTTCATGTTTAGAAGCAAAGTAACTTGTGTTTAACTGAGACAATTTATAAATTGTATTTTAAATTTGAAGATGAAATGTTAATAAACATGCATCTTATGTGCACTCATGCGGTTATTTATAGTTACATTTTGTCATTTTGCTGACGCTTTTATTTGAGATCCAAAGACAGCATCAAGTAAGTTTGAAGTTTCAGATTATGTTTCTTGGTATTTTCATCTACATGATATAATATGATGAATATGTTCGAATATAGCACAAAAGAACTGGAACATGTTGCTGACCAGTTTTACTCGTTACCAACATGAATTGCACATTGCATCAGTGAAGTTTCTGAAAACAAAAGCCACTGATTTTCTAAGCAACAGAACAAATAGATCAGGCAAGGAAATCAGCAACAGCCGACAGATAAATCAAGAGCATTTAGAAGAAAAACCATAAAACAACCTGTGATTATTAAGAGTGATGGTATTTTAATCCGCTAGTGGAAAAGGAACAGAAATATAAAAACTGCACAACAAAATGCAAATCACTTCTTAGCCTGAGTGGAATTTGCAGATCAACCTAGAGGGCCAGGTTTTATGGACTGATGAGACCAAGAGGTCTCCATAACTTCATAAGGTTTCAGTTGCTTTTGTTTACCTATAAATTGGGTGGTCTAAAATATCCTTGGTTCTGTGCTATCTGGTCTTAAAGTAAAACCAAGAAATAAAGCTGAAAGGCTTTCTGAGGGGTGGCACGGTGGCTTAGTGGTTAGCGCGTTCCCTCTCAGCACTAGAGATTCCTGGTTCAAATCCCAATCTGGGTGGAGTTTCCTCCCACAGTCCAAAAACATGGATCAGGGTCAATTGAATTTTCCAAATTGCCCCATATAGATTGTATTTGTGTGTGTCTGTGTGAGTGAGTGCCCTCCAATAGTTTGGCACCCAAAATGTTCTCCCCTGAATGAGCATGGGGACCCCCCCCCCCATGACCCTAGTGTAGGCTGAAGCGGAATATAATAGATGGGCTTTCGGAGAGGACAGTACCTGTGTTTCCAGATTGTATAGAGAACATTTTTTCTGTTAGTAACACCTAAAGCCAAAGCTGGTTCACTTATTTCACTGGGAGTGTTGTAAAGTGCCAAACCAGTAAGCTTTAAATTCAAAATACAAGCATGCAGTTTCATTGCTTCATTCATTCATTCATTATCTCCCGCTTTATCCTCTATTAGGGTCGCGGTGTGGTTCCCCATGCCCATCCAGAGGAGAACGTCTCGGGCGCTGGGCAGATAGACCCAGGACAGGGTGCCAACCCATCGCTGGGCACACACTCACTCACACAAACACACTTTATATGGGGCAATTTTGAGAATTCAATTGACTTGATCCATGTTTTTGGACTGTGGGAGGAAACCGGAGAACCCGGAGGAAACCCATGCAGACACGGGGAGAACATGGAAACTCCACCCAGATGGGGATTCGAACTGGGAATCCCTAGTGCTGAGAGGCGAACGTGCTAACCACTAAGCCACCGTGCCGCCCTGTTTCATTGCTTATATTTTGAAAATAGCTTTTTAAATTTGATTCAAGTATGTGTGTTGGAATTCAAATGTAAATTAGTAAACACCATATAATTATTTACATTTGATTTCTTATGATTTTATCAGTTCAAGACATAGACAGCCAAAGAGCTGGTTGTGGTCCCTTGGCAGTTAAAGGCCCGGTTTTTCAATAAGTTCAACTTGCCTATTACATACTATCCCATGATGGAGCCTGTAGAATTTGTGGTCATTTACCTAAAACAATTTGTAGAGTCAGTCACTGATATGTATTCTAATATGATTTTCCATTTAATAAGTCAGAGCCAAACCTGATTATTTATTTATATTACAATCATAATTGTGACATGAAGTACTGCAACATTGCTGTATTAGTACATTTATTTCACTAACAATGTTATTATGCATTGTCCTCGCCCTCACTTAACAAAAGAGAAGTGGAAATATTTACTTTGGATGGATTTTATGTTTGATTTATTTTTGCTTTTATATTTCTTTTTTAGCTTGTCCTCTGTAATTCATCACAATCACACCTCACTGCACAAGGAAAGGACTATTAATATCATTTACTGCAAAGCTTCAACACTTCTGGGATAAATTGGAACACTGACAGCAGACACTGATGAGTTTTTACACTAATATTAGCTGAAACAACAGAAACTAGGACAATGTGTTTCTTTTGTGAGTTAGAGAAGCGGGACTGTCATCACTCATGCAGCCTAAAGAAAAAGAGTGCACAGACATAAACTTGTTTTTATTACCAGTGGCTGTGTTTTCTTGTCAGGGCTTTTAAGTCAACTGCAACCTTAAGCAACATCACAGAAAAGATGGCATCCATTATTTAACTCATGAGCTGTAATAGCTCCATCACCCCCTTTGTTTGTACAGTATGTTGCATTCAGATGCTTTATTCCCTGAGGTGTCCTTTCAGCAGAGCTGCAGTGAAGGAGAATATATTTTATTTACCCTCTGAAACATTACTGCAGAGCTTCACTAGAGACAGAAGCAGATGCTGAATTGTTCTGCTGAATGACCTCTACTGAATCTTTTGCTTTATAGTATAAATCTATTAAAGGTGAGTCAGTCCCGTGTTGGAAGTAGACATAGCTGTAATATGTTTGCTAAACAAATATATTTAGTTTGCAGGAATAATTAATGATGTTTAGATAGATCCATGGAACCAGGTTCAAATCCATGACCTGATGGGGTTTCCATATTCCTTCCCTTTATGACAATGTCATTAAAAACAAAAAAACTATTTTTATAAACAAAAAAGGATTTTTGAAAATAAAAATTTTAAGTTTTCCAAAACTCTATACTTTCATATTTTTAAAAAATAAGAAGAAAGGCGATTACATACTTCTAATTTATTTTATAATTTCAATTTAGGCGGCACGGTGGCTTAGTGGTTAGCACGTTCGCCTCTCAGTGCTAGGGATTCCTGGTTCGAATCCCCATCTGGGTGGAGTTTCCATGTTTTCCCCGTGTCCGTGTGGGTTTCCACCCACAGTCCAAAAACATGGATCAAGTCAATTGAATTCTCAAAATTGCCCCATATAGAGTGTGTCTGTGTGAGAGAGTGTGTGCCCTGCGATGGATTGCCGCCCTGTCCTGGGTCTATCTGCCCAGCGCCTGAAACGTTCTCCCGTGGATGGGCATGGGGAACCCCACCGCGACCCTAATAGAGGATAAAACGGGTGATAATGAATGAATGAATTTCAATTTTGAAAAAAAATATATATATATATATATATATATATATATATATATATATATAATTGTTATTAATTAATTTTATTTTACAAATATCCATTTTTGGTTGGGTCCATTTATTTGCAAATGACTGTGTGGAGTCAGCATGCCCATGCTATTCCATGAAACCTTATAGATCAGAATCATCGTAAACTGGTTCAACGGTTGGACACAACTACAATCCACTGAGTCCTGATTGCTATTGATTAATTACAATTTAGTCTGAAATCTGCTTGTGTTGGTTTTAGGAATAATATAAATGTTTCAATTCATATCATGATATTGAAAAGATTTTCTTCATTACCCTGGAGGCTGAGGGATGTTAAAAGCTCGTTTCGTATGCTTGTTCTCTCTTTTTGTGCTAACGCATTTTATGTGCTTATTGCAAACCTGTAATTTTATTTAAAGTTATTACATTGCTTTGTCTAATACTTGTTTCTGATTGGTTAATCGTGGCAGTTGGCTATTTCTTTATAACAGAAGATTGTTATGTACTGTTGCTATGGACACTATGGTTCCGCTGTGCTATTTCAGAGTTCAGATCATTTTAATCACTAAATTACTTTTTGCCAAATAAATTATTAGTTCATTATTAATTTGATAAGCTATCTGTGAATTATTAAGATTTACATCTCTTTTGGATGATCCAAGCCTCAGGGTTCTATTTTATTGTAGATATAAATATAATAGTGCATGTTTTTTTTCCATTGAGGTATGATTCTTATTTAAGAAGCATTAGGTAACCAGAAACTTTAGATACCATGAGAAAACCATAAAGTTTCACTTATATAGCAGTTTATATAAACTCCCTGAAGATGAAGGTTTTGTATTGAACAAAAAGCCAACACTCAACCGAAATCTAGTGGAGAACCACAGGCCTGTATAACTTTTACCTTTTTTGTCTAAAACCCTTGAACAGGTAGTATTCACACAGGCCTCCAGGTTTCTTACTCAGAACAAACTCTTTGATCCCAATCAGTCTGGTTTTAGGTGTGGGCACTCCACTGAGACAGCATTGCTTTCTGTGATTGATGCACTTAAATCTGTCAAACCAAACTCTCAGTCCTCTGACCTCATCCTGCTGTATGTCTCTGCAGTTTTCAATACAGTAAATCTTTGGATTTAACAGAAATTAAATTAGGATCTACAGTACATAGACACGGGGCGGCACGGTGGCTTAGTGGTTAGCATGTTCGCCTCTCAGCGCTAGGGATTCCCCATCTGGGTGGAGTTTCCATGTTCTCCGCGTGTCTGCGTGGGTTTCCTCCGGGTTCTCCGGTTTCCTCCAACAGTCCAAAAACATGGATCAAGTCAATCGAGTTCTCCATATTGCCCCATATAGAGTGTGTTTGTCTGAGTGAGTGTGTCCCAGCAATGGGTTGACGCCCTGTCCTGGGTGTATCTGCCCAGCGCCCGAAACGTTCTGCCCTGGATGGGCATGGGGAAACCCCCCCCCTCGCGACCCTAATATAGGATAAAGCGGGAGATAAAGTAAAAAGTCCTGCGCGTCTGTTGTATGACTGACTGTAAATATAAATGTAGAAATAAAGCACCGTGGCACGGTGGCTTAGTGGTTTCCACGTTCGCCTCTCAGCGCTAGGGATTCCCGGTTCGAATCCCCATCTGGGTGGAGTTTCTATGTTCTTTCCGTGTCCGCGTGGGTTTCCTCCGGGTTCTCCGGTTTCCTCCCACAGTCCAAAAACATGGATCAAGTCAATTGAATTCTCCAAATTGCCCCATACAGAGTGTGTCTGTGTGAGTGAGTGTGTGCCCAGCGATGGATTGGCACCCTGTCCTGGGTCTATCTGCCCAGCGCCCGAGACGTTCTCCCCTGGATGGGCATGGGGAACCCCACCGCGACCCTAAAAGGGGATAAAGCGGGAGATAATAAATGAATGAAAAAATGAAATAAAGCACCGAGTTATCGTCTCTGTGATTGGAGGCTCTGCAACGAGGCGCGTACGTCAATTAGCGGCGCTAGGACCGCGCGGTGCTCTCAGCAGCGAGTGCTTTTACTCGGAGAGACTGTAAGCGCTGGTGTGAAGCATCTCTCTGCACTCCAGCCCCTCATCATTCACACACACACACACACACACACACACACACTCACATACACACACACACACACACTCATGCACACACACTCCGTTTCGGACTAAACACGCTGAAAACAGCACGCTCCTTATGGACACTCATCATGCGCAGGATTAGGGCAAACGCCATCGCCATTCTAACCGTCGCCTGGATCTTGGGCACTTTCTATTACCTGTGGCAGGACAACAAGCCGCGCAGCAGCCCCCAGTCCGCCGCCTCTCAGAGCAGGAGCCGCGGGCCGAAACCCGCCGCGGGCAGAGTGGACATCCGGCGGGAGGAGCGGACGCTTCCACTGATTGTAAGGAGGAAAGAAAGCATGGAGGAGAGAAAGAAATGTGTAAAACGCAGCGCTGTGATGAAGCCGCGCTGTGGCGGGGTGTACGGGCTGCTCCGCGTGGGTTCGGGCTCGGTTCGGGTGGAAAGTGGACACGGTGCTCATGTCCACAGTGCTGAGGGAACAGTGATAGTGTTGGAGGTTTTATCCTGGTTCCGCGTAAAGATGCTCAGAGTCACTAAACTATTCTATTAATCTCGTAACATTATTTAAACAACCGTAATATTCAACCACGGCGAGAGTTTTGCCTCCGAACGCTTTTAAAATGACTTCATAACTATATTTACAATGTCAATTAATTAATAACCTTAAATCAAATATGTGTATCGAAAGGCTTCTGACTGGAACTAAAAAAGAAGTTTTTTTTTAACCTAAAATAATGAAAAACTTAGTATTTGTATCTATTGCTTAGGGGTGCTTTATTCAAAAAAAAAAAACATTATTAAATCTCAAAAAAGCCGATTGTTTAACCAGTTTAGAATATTGTGGTATTTCTTCTTTCAGCTAACAGAACTTTTTTAATCCCTCGGAACTGTTGTGTTACGTATTAAGAACTAAGTCATAGACTGTGTGTAATATTAAATAGTTGAGGGATTAGGATTAGGGAGGATTTCTTTAATAGCGATTTAAATTGAAAATAAAATGAAGTGGAAGTCTGTTTTCAGGATTTTTGATCATGCTGTAGGGATGGAGAGCGCTGCTGAACAGGCATGACGATTCTCAATCATTCAGTGTTATTTTTGTTGTGCTATGCTGTGTTCTAATGGAGGTACAAGTGCTTTATGCTTGACAGCAGTTTTTTGTGCTCTGATGCTGCATGGCTGAAATTCGGCAAGATTTCTTTGCCCGAATTAAATCAGTGCAGGATTGGTTTAACTGTGAATTGCTTGCTCTACAGTGCAGTGCGTTTTTCGTATCAGAGGAAAACATCAGAATACTGTAGACTCTTTAGAGTGAGATGAGCACAGGTACGACAACATGATTTATTTTACTGGGAAATATCAAAAAGCAAAGATTTCAAAGCAGCTTTTAAATTATCAGTTCACAACAAGGCATTTATAATATCACTGTTAATATAGATAAAAATTATTTTCTGGTCTCAGGATGAGAAAAGGATAAATCTTGAATGAACTTGTTTTAAGTCTCATCTTATATTGTAAACATTCAAACACCACAATTTAGCTTACCTAAAGCTTATATAGTTTACAGAACCAAATCGATTCCCTGCCTGGCTGGAGATTCCATGTTCTCTATGTGTCTGTGTTGTTTTTTCTCTGGGTTGTGTCGTTTCCTCCCACAGTTCTATAACATTCAAGATTCAAGGTGAATTTGAGGGGGGAGGGGGTTAAATTACAAAACATGGATTTAAGGTAAATTGGCTACTCTGAATTACCCCCATATAGTGCGTGTTTTAGTGAAACACCCCACCCCACCCCCCACAACCTTAGTAGAGGATTAAGCTTGAAGTATAACTTTGATATAATACAATGATATATTAGAACTGTACGAAACCTATTTGTGAAATTAATTTAGTAAAAAAATCTACAAATTCCGCGTTTGCATGGCTCTAACTGCTGAATAATTTTCCCAGTTTTTATTGAATAGTATTATGGGTTGGCCAATGAACTGAACAAAATGTGGTCTGAAGGGGCAGTTGTTGGCTTGTGGTTAAGGAACAAGCCTTACAACCTGATGGCAAGGCACCTAACATCAATTGCTCCTGGGTGCCATGTACAGGTCTGCCCACCGCATTTCACCAGTGTGTGTTTCACAACATGGATTGGTTAAATGTGGAGGACAGATTCAGATCACTTTAAAGTCTTATATTTGCTTGGAAGTTACGGTAACAGTTTTGTGTGAGCTCTGCGACTGTTAAGTTGGCTTCTGCTTGACAGTTGGGTGCCAAATTCATCGAGCTCAGGCGGAGGTAAAAAAGTTAATACTGACTGTTTACTCTGCTGATTTTTTTGGCAGTTTAACACAAAACAAGTGATTTTCTTGATAATCGATTAAAGCAATACAGCTGCTAATATAAATATAAATAATTTCCTAATAGAAACAATAAGTAAAAGTAAATTTATGTAAATGAAAAGTTTTTAAACACAACATAAACAGGCACTGGACAAAATATGTTTTTAACTTTGTTTTATCCATAAAGGAATTTTATTGGTTTAAACATATCTCTGACCTGAACCTCAATCAGAATTTTTCCTGTGAGCTTGGGTTTTGCCTAAGTTGTTGTCAGACCGCTTTAATGCATGCATGAGAGAACAGGAATAAATTCCCACAGAAAATTTGCTCAAACTTGTCCCAGAAGAGTTGTGGCTATTATGGTTGCAGAGCAGATAGGAGGATTGAGGCATAACTCCACATAGAGCCTTGTTTTTACACTAAAACCCTATCGTCAGTAAGAAACTGTGTTATTCGTTAGGTGTTTTTATTATTACTATTACCACCCCTACATTAGCTTCATCTGTTTGTATGTGTGTGTGTGTCCGGTAAAAATTTTTCAAATGCTATTTCACCCACTTCCCATTATCTGATTAACCTGAAACTTTGCACAATTGTTCATCATTGATGACAACACTTGAATCAATTAAAAATGTATGGTTTGAATTTATAATTTACAATTAGAAATATTAATTTATTTATTTTGTTTTCTATGGATAAATTGCATATTTTCTACTAAATTTTATACTTTACATGCAGAATTAATTTAGGATAAAATAATTTAACACGATATAGGGGTGGTTTTTAAAAAAGATTAAAAAATATATATTTTGCTTGTTTATTCATAAGTTGTTCACAAAGTATGTTTTCTCAAAGAAATGGTTTCAAACAGAAAAATACAATGTTCAGTAAAACAACATAATACATAGATGAAGTACAACGTAAGTGCCAACAGATTATTTAACAGATTATTTGTGCAGATATGTGTTAAGATGCTGCTTAATAACAGCCCAGAATCAGAGAACCTTAAAAATAAAAAGCAGAACCTGCTGTACTGCACTTTGTTACACTCATCATGGGACGTTAGTTAAGTTTGTGAAATGGAGAGCAAGTAAAACCTAAAAAGCTTAACATTAAGCTGTCGACAAACTTTTGTGCAGTGCAGTTTGTTTTTGGTCACTTCCCAGGACCTGCATACACAGAAAGAACAGTTCGTCACCATACAAGAGAATGAAACGAAAAATGACTGAGTTAAATGAACAAAAGTTATTTTTTTAATTTCGGAATACTAAAGATTTTTGTTCATGGAATGTGAATCAGCAATAACCTCAATTAACAGCTGGCAGTGGCTCAGGGAGATTATTTAGGACTGAGACCTGTCATTTAAACAACTCACTTTTTAGTAAACTGCATCTTGAAGTTTTAGATATACAGTACTTGCATGCAGAAATTTATTTGAATATGTTCTTCTTTCTCATATCATCTCATTATCTTCTGTTTAGTCCTCTACTAGGGGTCTGGGGGGTGGGAGTTCCATTCCCTGTGTCTATCCAGAGGAGACTGTTTTAGGCACTGGGCAGACACACCCAGGATAGAGTGGCACACACTATATAGGGGCAATTTAGGGCAGCCAATTCACCTTAAATCTATGTTTTTGTACCAGAAAACCCAGAGAAAATATTGGGACATGGGAAGAATGTATTTACTCTACCCAGAACATGATTCCAACCTGAATCCCAAGCGCTGAGAGACATACGTGCTAACCCCTGCTTTGAAATATGTTGTTAAAATAGATATAGTTCTTAATATATTAATTTTAAAGAATTTTACTGTAATATTTTGGATTATGATGGAACCTATCCCAGTACACAGTTGACAAGAGGCAGAGAAACTGGCTTTCAGCCCATCACAGCTCAAACACAAACAGATTTAGACCAGAGGACAGTTTAGTATCTCAGTTTTTACAGTTAACTTACATATTGGAATGTGAAAAAAACAAAGCCCCAGAAATAAACCCACACATACTTGGGGAGAACATACAAATAACTGAAGGAACTCTGGTCGGACTTCAAGAAATCAAACCGAGGCCCTTCTTGCTGTAGTATCTAACTCAAAACTTTCTTTTACGGTATTGTCTAATTAAGGTAGACATCTTGTTAATTAGTTTGAAAAACATTTTTTTTGTTGGAGACGTTTCCTGCACTCTCCAGTGATCACATTGATTTGTACAACTCCATCACCAGCACACTTCACTTAACATAATGAAATACTGATAAGACAAAGCAGGCGTGGGATGATGAAAAAAAGTCCTTTGTAACTTCCGCAAACACTGGAACAAAAATTCTTCTCTTTGTTTTTTAAATTCCGTTTGTTTTATTTTAGCATAGTGCCTCTCAGCACTTGGGATTCCCGGTTTGAATCCCCATCTGGGTGGAGTTTCCATGTTCTCCCCGTGTCCAAGTGGGTTTCCTCCGGGTTTTCCCGTTTCCTCCCACAGTCCAAAAACATGGATCAAGTCAATTGAGTTCTCTAAACTGCCCCATATAAAGTGTGTCTGTGTGAGTGAGTGTGTGCCCAGCGATAGGTTGGCGCCCTGTCCTGGCTGTGTCTGCCCAGCGCCCGAAACATTCTCCCCTGGATGGGCATGGGGAACCCCACCGCAACCCAAAGCGGAAGGGATAGGGATTCCCGGTTTGAATCCCAATCTGGGTGGAGTTTCCATGTTCTCCCCGTGTCCAAGTGGGTTTCATCCGGGTTCTCCAGTTTCCTCCCACAGTCCAAAAACATGGATCAAGTCAATTGAATTCTCCAAATTGCCCCGTATAGTGTGTGTTTGTGTGAGTGAGTGTGTGCCCAGCGATGGATTGGCGCCCTGTCCTGGGTGAATCTGTCCAGCACCCGATATGTTCTCCCCTGGATGGGCATGGGGAACCCCCCCCACAACCCTAATAGAGGATTAAGCGGAAGATAATGGATGGATGGATGGGTTTTGACTGAGCAAGGATATACTTGTTGCTTAGCTGATTAAATGAACTATTTAGATAAGTTGATATGTTCAGACGAGCAGTAGCTTAACACCTTTGTTCAGCTCTGTCGCAAGAGAAAGTCCTGTTGTAGACGAGTCTCAGATCTCATTCAGAAAACCATCACTGCTTGGTTTAATCTCGGACAGAAGAAATCAATAGTTTAAGCGGAGAAGGTTGCCATGTCTATGTGTGAATGAGAAGCTTAGAGAGAGATTTGTGCTGAATCTTGTTATACGGCCATATCCTTCAGCTCCATAGCAACAGGGCAGCTCACTCCAACTACATGCTGCATGTCATCAGGACAAAATGGCCACAGAGTGGCGTGACAAGGACAATTGATCACTCCAGCCAATGTTTCTTTGTGTTTATTTGAAACTCAGGTCTCCAGTTAAATAAAATGTGTTATTTGACGGACCTATACTCAGTTGTGCAGTGTGTAGTCATGCGGTCCATCTGGTAAATTCAGGCATGATGAGCTGTGTGAGTTTTAGAGTGCTCTTCACAGTTTAAAAAAATAAATAGTCTGGCTGCTAAACCCTAATGTAACCTTTGCTTCAGTATAGAAATACTGTTCTTGTCTGCTGGTTTGTTTTAAAAGTCATTTTTTCATTTTAAACAGAGCCTTTTAAAGTTTTGATTAACTCTTATATAGCTGGCCAATTAAAATCCTCAACTTTATTCCCCCCCTTACAAAATTATACATTAATAACTAGGTTGGACGGGCAGAGTGGTGTAGTGGTTAGCAAGTTTGCCTCTCAGCGTTGGAGATTCAGGTTCGAATCTTTAATCTGGATGGAGTTTCCATGTTCTCCCTGTGTATGCATGGGCTTTCTCTGGATTCCCTGGTTTCCACGCACAGTCCATAAACATGCATTTAAGATGAATTGGCTGCTCTACATTTCCCTAAATAATTATCCAAATTACTGATCTTAATTGTAATGCATGGTGGGTGTGTGTGTGTGTGTGTGTGAGTGAGTGTGTGCCGAGTGATCGATTGGTGTCCTGTCCTGGGTGTATCTGCCAACGTCCAATTACATTCTCCCCTGGATGGGGAACCACAACCGTGACCCTAGCAGCACATTAAGAGGAAGATGATGAGATAAGTTTAGAGCTATTTTATGGGCTGTTGCTTAATGTGCTAAGTTCTTGTGCGTTAATAATATAAATTATGAAATTTTCTCTGTAGCACAATAGAAGTAAGCTTACTCGCCTGTTTAACTATGCTATAGGACAGTAGACTCAGGAGCTCTAATGACTAGACATGCTGAGGGTGTGGTAGCTTAATGGTCAGGGTTAACAGTTTGTTATCAGTCTAAAGGTTCTTCACCAGTGTGGGTGCATGAGCGACTCGCTTAACTCTCATTGCTCTAGAGCAGCTGTTTCGTGGGCGACCTTAATCTCTGACACAAACCATTATGTTGAGACACTTTTAGGTTGTTTCAGGTAAAAGCTTCTGCAAAGTGATCTAATGTAATGTATTGTAATTTAAGTTGCCCCCATGCAGACATTACAGTGTCCACTCATTTGGGAATGCTTTTTTCAAGCTTTTTGAGTGGAACCATTTGTGAAGTCATTCGATGATATTGAAGGAAAGGACCTGGCTAACAATCTCCATTTTAGTTTATCCTAAAGTTGATCAGGCAGCACGGTGGCTTAGTGGTTAGCACGTTCGCCTCTCAGCGCTAGGAATTCCCGGTTCGAATCCCCATCTATCTGCCCAGCGCCCGAGACGTTCTCCCCTAGATGGGCATGAGGAACCCCACCGCGACCCTAATAGAGGATAAAGCGGGAGATAATGAATGAACAGATAAAGTTGATCGATGAGGTTGAGATCTGGACTGTATGTAAGCCAGATCAGTTCTTTTACAACAAACTCGCCCAGCCATGTTTCTACAGACATTGCTGTGTGTAACGAGAGACAGTCATGTTGGAACAAAAAAGAACATTACCCAGACTGCTCCCACCAAGTTCAAAGCATACAGTTGTCAATTATTCATTGCTAGGTGCTTGGATTTTATAGATCTGTGGAAATGGGACTAAATGAAACACCGGAATGCAGTAATTAAAAGTCCTGTCTTTCCTTTTTTTATATAGTGTACAAACAATATGAAGTTGACTTTTTAAAGTGTTCTATTTTACCCACTGTACTTACAAACAGAGGAATTTGTCATCCACATTTAACCTATCCATGCAGTGAAACACACACACATACACACACTGAGTGAAGTGAGCAATTGGGTTTAGGTGCCTTGTCTTAGGGCACTTCGTTCATTGTACTTCGTGAAACCGTGAATCAAACCGGGGACCTTCAGGTTGCAAGGCTGGTTCTTTAACCACATTCGAATGCCCCAAACCAATAACTGTTTTTGCAGATTCTTTGAATAATCTAAATACTAATCATCTTTTATCTCACATCGTAATTCCTTTAATTACTTTAGCATTTCTCCCTCCAAAACATAATTATTCATGCATCTGATCGCTTGATATGTTTATTCATTAAGCTGCTTACCTTGGGTATGGTCGCTGGGCATGCTCTATTCCTGTTGTCATCAAGCAAAAACTGTAATCATTCTGTACAGTCTGTCCTTCTACTTTGTGATGCAGTGGAGACAAACAGACAAGTATATTCATGTACACATTTTAAACTTGGTGCAATTAAATATTTTAATTTGACTTAACAGCGTGTTTTTTAGATCGTGGGTAGAAAGCAAAGCACCTGGAGGAAACTCTTGTCATGTGACTCTGGAAGCTGTGATCAAGATCAGTAGGTCGTCTCGTTTAATAAGAGATGTGTTCACAATGCCAAACAGCACTTGTAACACAACCTTCCCCACTCACTTTAGCCTGCTGCTTTGATATTTGATCTGCCTTTTTAGCTTTGGCACTGCATACACTGGCCTTCAAAGAGACGAAGTGGCCTTTTACTTACTATCCTCTGGTCTGGGTTTTATTATAAAATGCACTCATATGTCGTTTGATTTATGGCCTTAGGTTAACAGGAGTGTGGTGATGAGAGTCTTCATGTCACAGTGATTTTCTGATGTTGTACCTCACAAATATATTGCATGTGTTTTTTCTTTTCTCACTGAAGTCATAAAGCTCAGTCCTGTTCTAATGCTAAGTGCATAAATACAATTTATTGAAGCTGATGGTGTTACTGCTATGTACAAACACCATTTTCAGAAAAGTAAAAATTGAATAGAAAACCCAATTTAGTACTTCACTTAAATCCCCATTTAACAGATAAGACCAAAAATGGTTTTCAGTGTTTTACAAACATAGTTGTATTTTTCAGCTATAAATAAATTAATGCCTACAGAGCACTCAAGGTTAAGACAGAGGCACATTTATTACTGCATCACATCATCTTTACTTTTATTATTCATTCATTCATTCATTTATTATCTTCCACTTTATCCTATATTAGGGTCACAGAGGGGTTCCCCATGCCCATCCAGGGGAGAACTTTTCGGGCGCTGGGCAGATACACCCAGGACAGGGTGCCAATCTATCACTGGGCACACACTCACACACACACACACACACAGACATGCACACAAACACACTATATATGGGGCAATTTGGAAAACTCAATTGACTTGATCCATGTTTTTGGACTGTGGGAGGAAACTGGAGAACCCAGAGGAAACCCACGTGGACACGGGGAGAACATGGAAACTCCACCCAGATGGGCATTCGAACCGGGAACCCCTAGTGCTGAGAGGCGAACATGCTAACCACTAAGCCACCGTAGTTTTATTGTTCTCTCTGTGTCTGAGTGGGTTTCTTCTGTGTTCTCCAGAATCCCAAAACATGGATAAAAGATAAATTAGCTACATTTTAAGTTGTTTATTAATAAAAATTAATAATTTGTTGTCATTTAAAGGAAATTGCCATTCTTCACTTACATTTTAAAGAATGTTAGATCGTATTCGTTTTTGTGCACTGATGTTGTTTTGGTTATTTCTGGATTAAGTTTGTAGTTTAGTTTGCCAGTAAAAGCAACAATAAAACAGGATCATCTATTAATTCATTTTTAAACAGCTTATACTAATTGGGGTTCAGACAATATCACAGTTTTTATTGTAAGTCCCATTTACCTTACTACAGAATGTACTGTTTGGAGAAACCCACACCGACATGGTAATAACATAATATCAATATCATTGATCATTTAAAGCTTTATTAAAGATGGAAATTTGTTTTGTTCAGTGACAATACAGCATATTGGTAACAATGTTCACCAAAATAAATTAGGATTTATATGATTTTAAACTTTTTTTCTTGCATCATAGATTTCAGTTTAATGAACATGGTTTTACTTTACTTATTATATATTACATATATTTCTCATGTATTTTGGTTACATAAAACCACTGGGTTCAGAAGATTAATCTCAAACTATGCTTTGCATTTTTAATGTACTGGGCTTTAAATCACACAAAGCACGGAGCCTTTTAATGATTATAACTCATGTACAGCTACGAGTCCCCAAACCCTGGCTTTCTACATTTATTACTATAAAAAAATCCTTATACACTTTATTTTTATGTTAGAGGCCCATTTAATTATTGTCAGTAATTAGGTTTTAAGGCTGTGAAAATCTGAGCTAACAACTTTTGTAGCGACTAATTGGAGTCTGGTGTAATGAGGTGGCTGCAAGGTGATAGATCTGCTCTGAACTATAAACAGCACACATTTAGTTTTGCTTCTCTCAGAGAAGATCATTCACGGAACAGTATGGCTTAATTAAAACAATTTTAAATGGGACTAAAAAGAAGATTTGTACACCGGTCAACCATAGCATTAAAACCTCCTTCTTTAGTTTTATTGCCTTCACTTTGAATGCAGTTAAACCTTGTAGTTCTTGTACTCACAGCATACTTTATTAGCTCTCTATAACTTACCCCCTGACTCCAAGGGTCAGGATTCATTTACTGTTGCCTGTATCTGGTGTTATTTGAGAGATGGGCTTATACCATTGGATAAAACACAAAAGTGCTACTGGAGTAAGACATCCACTGGTGCTTCTTCACAGGGTTTTGCATTGCGTCTAACAACACCTCTTTCTTATGACTTATTCACAATAATGCACAACCTTGACTGCCTTATTGCTTTTTTGAAAAAAATCACAATTTTGACAAACACACTATAATTAAATGGTTTGATTTACAAATACATTTTTTTAAAACAAAATTATCAAAAAACTGGTCTTCTGCAACATAATCTGGTGTAATCTAGTGGTTATATTACAGAACACAATTCATAAACAACAGCCTGGAATTATCTGGAATCAGCTCCTTTTTTATGTTAATCTGCATTTCCATTAATTGTTTATGGTTTAAAATTTTTTATTATAAATTGTATATCAATATCGTGTTGATACGAATGTAAAGCGGTCAAAGGTCTGCATTATGGTCAATAATGTTACAGCTGGACAAATTGGCAGGACAAGTACAGTTTAGAAATAGGGGTGGCATGGTGGGTCAGTGGTTGGCATGTTTGCATCGTAGCGCTGGGATCCAGATTCCAATCTCAACTTGACCTTAGTCTGACCCTAGTCCCTAGTATAAAATTTTTTTTATTCTTTGAAATACAAGACACAAATATATTTAATTTATTCAATGGTAAAAAAAAATCTAAATTAATCCAGCACTGGGCGGAACGGTGGCTTAGTGGTTAGCACGTTCGCCTCTCAGCGCTAGGGATTCCCGGTTCGAATCCCCATCTGGGTGGAGTTTACATGTTCTCCCCGTGTCTGCGTGGGTTTCCTCCGGGTTCTCCGGTTTCCTCCCACAGTCCAAAAACATGGATCAAGTCAATTGAGTTCTCAAAATTGCCCCATGTAGAGTGTGTTTGAGTGAGTGATTGTGTGCCCAGCGATTGTGGCGCCCTGTCCTGGGTGTATCTGCCCAGCGCCCGAGACGTTCTCCCCTGGATGGGCATGGGGAACCCCACCGCGACCCTAATAGAGGATAAGGCGGGAGATAATGAATGAATGAATCCAGCACTGAAACATCATTTGTCTTTCGGGAAATTTTTTTTTTGATTTTGGTTCACCCCTACTAGCAAATGAGCAAACTTTTCATACTCAAGCGAAGTCATTCTTAAAAACTAAAGATATTACATTCAGATCTTTAACCTTACACCAATCATTCAGTCTATTCAGAACATCTTCGTGACACCTGTCATTTAAAAACTTGATAGCCTGTGTGATGTATTTTACTTCTCGGCTCAAAATGGCTCAGCTCGTGTAGGTGTGCTGTCATTTCAAGCAGCTTGATGGTGAAAATCGTTTCACTCGAAACAGGTGTTCCTTACCTGACTGAATACAGATGAACTCATCAGTGCATGAGCACTCACAATATTCATCATGCATCTATTATCTTCCACTGCTTTTGCCACTATACAAGGCTTTAGGCAGATGCATCTCATTATGTCTATTTTGGAACTCGCTAGAAAGACACATTTGCATTGGTATAACAAAGAATGATGAGAAAAGTGAGAAACTGTCTTTAAACCACTCTGACCTTTGTCTTATATAACAGAGACTTAAATATTCAGATAGCCCAATTGTTGTGTTTAGTTTTTTAAGAAGACTTTATGAAGGTCTGGAGAGAAGAACAGAAATCTGAGCGGGCTTGTTCCTGTTATTCACTGATCAGCTACAGGGATGTGTACACATCTTGGTGAATGTTTGTCCATGTATAATGGAGTGGAGGAGCAAAAGACCTTCTGTTAGCATCTTTTCTATTCTGGAATGGAAAGTGAGGTCATAGCTAGACTGTTTCCAGCAACTCGTTAATAACAGAACTGAAAAACGCCATGCCATCTATCTTTCCTCATCAGTTTCTGCCAAATCCGCTATTCATATGCATCATATTTTTCTTGCCATGTTTAAATCTTTTCATCTGCTTGCACATTATTTATTTCTGACTCTTCACTATTTCCTGGCCCAAGTATCATTTAGTAAGCTGCTGATCTCAGTGAACGTAGTGCAGATTCCTGACGCTCATACCAACAGGCTTGCATTGTGTCTCATGCCTTTCAGAATACATCAAGTACCCTTAGGGCAATTCCAGTGTTATTAATGGGGCATTTGAGTTCATGCTGACATGCTTTAGTCTATTTAACAGTACTCAAGTAAACTAAAGTATATACAGGATTCAAAATAGCTATTAATAACAATGGATTTAAATGAGGCATCTTTATAGCTAATTTGCTCAATCTTACACTAAAAGTATCTAAGAAACAAAACCACATGTTTGATTTTTGGCACCCTTCCATTAAGTGTTTTAAGCAGCCTCTCCCTTTGGACCCATTATAGCTCTTAGTGTTGTTACTTGTTGGGCTTGGCAAGTACAGAGGATGCAATGTGAGAACTTAAAGTAAGGATCCAGATAATTCCTTTATGTTTGTTATATTATACTAATATCACTTATAACACTCCCCATGAGCCTCTTAACCTTGTATTCTGTTGTCTTTTGGGACTATTTGTTACAAATTCTCATGTTTATTACAAAATACCTTTATATCCTGAAGAAAATATTATTGCTTTCGTGTTGATCTTTTTCATCTCAAAAGACTTTTTGTGATCTTACTTATATCTCATTCAAAGATGTTTCTTCTAAAATTGCTTGGATCAATTAGTATAAGACAAAGATGAGGCATGATACTGCAGAATCGATGGTTTATATAAATAAAATATGAATTGATATTATGTTAGATGCTATATGTGAATAAAGGTATAAACCCAATACCTAATTCTCAGTTCCAGGACTGAAACTCTCTGTTCTTTGGATAAGAAATGGTTGCATTAATATTAAGCCTTCTGTTTTCAGTAACCAAGTCAATTATTTTGGCATATCTGAGCACAATGTAAAATTTTATTCATATCTATACTTATACTCAAGAGGAGACACGTGTGAGATTACTGAGGTATTTATTTCAGGACACACATTTTAACAGCAGGAGACTTTTTATTACTGTCTGCTTTGTCTTTCGATTTGATTCCATTCTTGTCTTGGAGAATATTAATAAGATATCTGTTTTTGTATTTTTTTCCTCTGGGTCATCACGCAAAGGTTCATAGACACTTCTTTCTAAACATATGGACCACATACAATCACAGGAAAAAGAAAAGCCATTAGTAAAATTTAAAATACAATTTTAAAGTTGCGCTATGTATTGGCTTAGTGGTTAGCACATTTGCCTCTCAGCGCTGGGGATCAGCAAATCCTGATCTGGGTGGAGTTTCCATTTTCTCCCTATTTCCACAATGGTTTCCTCTGGGATCTCCGGTTTCCTTCCACTGTCCAAAAATATAACTTCAAAGTAAATTGGCTATTAAATTGGCTACCCTATCTACATTGCCCCTCTATAGTGTGTCTCTATGTGAGTGTGTGTGTGCCCAGCGATAGGTTGAAGCTCTGTCCTGGGTGTTTCTGCCCAGCACCTGAAACTTTATTATGAATCATTTGATGAAAATAAAGGCAGAATGGAAAAGCTTTGCATAAAAATATAGCAAAGAAAAATACTTAATGCTAGAGCTTTTAGAACCACCTTTAGCTGTAATAACTTTCTGTAAGACTTTATCTCTGTCCTGTTAAACCACTTCTTTTTCCGAAATTACTTCAGCTCATTGAAACACAATAAGTGAGTACACTTATTATATGGACAAAGGTAGTGAGACAAAGAAAGCTCTTGTTCATTAAATTCAGATGTTTCATTCAGTCTGTTGTCAAAAGTGTATAAAATCAAGTACTAGTAGTTTGGGGAAGGCCTTTTTTATCTGATTTAGCATGATTATGCAGCATTGCACAAGGCCCAGTTCATAGAGGGAAAGTCAACTTTGCTGTGGAAGAACTTGACTTACTCACATTTTTTCAAACGACTAAATAAATGACTAAGTAAAATCTACATAAAAAGCTTAATGCTCTGTACTGTATATCGTTTTATGGTAAAGTAATGATTATGAGTTTCTCTAGTCATTCACTGTTATTCTATCCATATCTGTCTCGTTTGTCTTGCTTTAGGTGACCAATGCTCCACAGGCTGAGCAGCAGGCTTACTTTTTAGGCAGTTTTGATGAGAAAGCCTATTTAGCAGTAAAACAACTGAAAGCAGGAGAGGATCCATACAAAGAGCATGCTTTCAACCTGCAGGAGAGTGATAAACTGGGCAGTGAAAGAGCCATCAGGGACACAAGACACTACAGGTAACAAACATGCACAGTGTGATGCACATCTACATGAAAAATCATTTTGCAACTGCAGATCTTTTATTAAATCAAGTGTTTTCAGTCTTTGAGAAACTCAAGGGTTATGTCCCAAATCATTACTCTGACATTTTGCCAATAATATACAATTAGATTTGGCTTTTATTTCACCTTTAGCTTTTATGGCAATTTTCTGTGTCTGCCACAAATTCCATCCTGGGGGGAAAACATAGTACAAATCATTCAGCCCTGTACTTTCATATTTACTGTGTAATGTAATACTGTGATGTTTGTGCCTATTTCTAGTGAATGCTGTATCATGAGTTGGTCTATTGGAAATGAAAGCATTATATAATCACCATTTAAATACAGCTGGATGTAGGAAGATGCATACCCGAATATACATGTAATTACAAGGAGTTGTCAAAACAAACCTATGACTAGTCTCTGAAATAGAATTAATAAGGAGCCAGCTATAAAAACCATTTAACTGTAACACGTTGACAGTAACGGGAGTAAATTAATCAGCTCGGATGACCTCGATACTGACCGCACTCACTAAATGCTCTATTTCACCATGGTAACTAACGCTTGTGTTTTAACAGCCTTCTGTTGGTGTGAATTTTCATTTCCTGCTTTATTTCCATAATTTTAACTGTTTTTTTTGCTTTAAATGTAATTTTTTTCTTCTTCTGGTATTTTTGTCACATATTTAATCAGTATTTAACTTTTACTTTAAGTTATTTTGCCCTTTGTATTGTGATAAACCGGCATAAGTGTTCATATCCCCTATTACATATCAACTCTGTAAAATATACATTTTTAATCTGCCAATGGTGGGGTGGTGGACCCAAAATTGATGTGTTTGTACCCAATGGAAGACTCTTGTGGAAATCAAACACTGCTCATCACTTTTCCAATAAAGCATGGAGGAGGTAGCACCAATGTTCTTTTAACCAAAAAGCACAGGGAAAGTGAGTTTGATAAAAATTTAAAAAAATTATACAGCACAAGCTTACCAGAGTCTATAATAGAGGTGCACTTTAAGCTAGACAATAATTCCATTTGTATTTGTATGCAGCGGTTAAATTATAATCTCCGTTTGAATGGTCAGGTCACAGCCCAGCCCCCATCACTGTTCAAAAATATGTGGTAATAACATTACTGTTATCCAAAATCATCCATGTTCTTAGTTCCCCTTACCATATAGATGGACTTTGTAGTTCTACAATTACAGACTGTAGACCATGTGTTTGTGGACTACAGTAAATACTGTAGAGTGGCATAGTGGCTTTGTGGTTAAGCACGTTTGCCTCTCAGTGCTGGGGATTCAGGTTCGAATCCTAATCTGGGTCGAGTTTCCATGCTCTCTCCGTGTCTCCGAGGGTTTCCTCCGGGTTCTCTGGTTTCCTCCCACAGTCCAAAAATATGGATTCAAAGTAAATTGCCTTCTCTAAATTGCCCTATATAGTGAGTGATTGTCTGTGTAATTAAGTGCGCCCAGTGATAGATTGGCTTATTGTACTGTATGTATCTGCCCAACACCTGAAACATTCTGCTCTAGGTGGATATGAAGAACCCCCCTCGTGAACCTAGTAGAGGATTAAGAGCAGGCATTATTTGTTTTGTGCATTATTTCTATCCCAGCATTGTCACTGAGGTATTTAAATGAATTTACAGCAGCACTGCTGCACTAAAACCCCCTCACCACATCAGTGTCACTGCAGAACTGACAATAAACAATCCACCACCCAAATTATACCTGTTCTGTGATGGTCCTGACCAATAGACAACAGAGAATCAACAGGGGACTAACAAAACCCATCTACAGTATATAATAAGTGGAGAAAATGAACCATGGAGCGAGAAGTTGGTGTGTCCAAACTTTCACTGACTAAGAGAAGATAATACAGTGACAGTCCACAAATGTCTGTTTATATTTTTAATTAGATTTTATCTTTAAACTAATGCAAATATTTGCCCAGCGATGGATTGGTGCACTGTCCTGGCTCTATCTGCCTATCTATCTATGGGCATGGGGAACCCCACCGCGACCCTAATAGAGGATAAAGCGGAAGATAATGAATGAATGAATGAATGAATGAATGAATGAATGAATGCAAATATTCATGCATTTAAACTCTGATATTTCCAGTTAAAATAATGAATGCAAGGTGATTTCTGTAGGATTGCCTGTAATCACCATCATAGACAAATCCGGGACATGTATACAGCTTTAGAATAGTGCGGATATCTGCAGACATAAACAAAAAGGACGGTGGAATTATAAGAAATAAAATATTTTTTTGGTATTAATGTGTAATACTCATCAAGGGACAAGCAATTTAGGCCAGTTTATTTTAACCTAATGCTGTACAAGTGGCTCACATTAGTTTGAAATGCTTTCTCCTCTTGCTGCTGCTGCAAAGTAAATAATTGTCCCAGTATAATATTTTCCTCATTTGTTTAATTGGGTTCTTTTTATCTGTGATGTGGCTCATTGCGAAAATACATTTTAATTGAGATTATTAAGTTTTACCAAGCTTTATTTATTAATTTGATACTGAGTTCAAATATTTCTTTATGGTATTATATTCCTTGTTATTTAAAAAATTGTGTCTTTAAGCTCAAATAGTCGTGTTTTACTAATTGTAATCACTTCAGTACATTTAATTCTAATTCCCAGCTAAAGCTAAATAATTATAAATCCATAGATAATAGTTTTATAAAATATTAAGATAAAAAAAATAATATGGCCTTGAAAAGAAATAAAACAAGAACTCCAATGATGCCAGCAATAAAAAAGGGTGAATATCTCAAATATAACCATGAAAGCTTCATATATATAGTATTGTGAGATTTAATGATGCCATTGGTCATTATTTAAACTGTACTAACAGAAGAGAAAAAGAGAAGAAAAGTAAGTGACCCAGGATTATCATTAATAATTACAGAAATATAAAGAATGTACTGTATGATTTCAGGTGTGCTTCAGTGACCTTTGATGCTGACTTGCCCTCAACAAGCATCATCATCACCTTTCACAATGAAGCTCGTTCTACCCTGCTGCGCACTATTAAAAGGTAATAGTTAAATAAGTATGACAAATTGTGCATGAAATGAAATGATGATGCAAAACTTCTTTTTTAGTATATGCTATTAGCAGTCTAACTGAACAATGTGTTTGAGTTCCCTGAGTTCCAGGAGCATTGACCAGCCAATAAAGGCTCTGCCTATAAAAAAAATCCTCTGTTTGATCATGTAACTATTAAATATGGCTAAGTGTTCATGTAAACCAAACAAACGACTCCTGTTGTAGTTTGCTAGCACATCATTTAACTGCACCTCACAAGCAGTCTGGTAGATGGTTTTAACACCATTCATGGTTATGGGTTTCCATTGAGATGGGGGAAAGTTAATAGTGTTGACTAGTAAAGAGGCAGCATGGTCGCGTAGTTGTTAGCATGTTCATCTCTCAGTTCTGGGGATCCAGGTTTATATTTCGAATTTGGTGGAGGTTCTATGTTCTACCTGTCTATGAAAGTATTCTCTGGGTTCCCTGGTTTTCTCCCACAATTCCAAAACATGGATTTAAAGTGAATTGGCTGCTTTAAATTGCCCATAGTGTGTGTAGTTTGTGTGTGTTAGTGTGCCCAGCGATGAACTGGTACCCTGTCCTGTGTATATTTGCCTGAAAAATTCTCTCCTGGAACCCCTTCTATGACCAGGTAAATTACGGATGTGATTGGTTAGGGGGAAATTAGGTCAAAAGGTCAAAATAAATGTGCTGAAGGTCAAAACAAATGTGCTGACTCGTTTCTCCTTTCACATTGCATACAAAAAATGCGAAACCGCCTCATAGTCAAGATAATAAGCGCTATAAATTTAAACCAAATATAATATAAAGTATATACAGCTGGTTAACCTGATAAAATGGCTTTCTTATTCAATTATGTAGGTGTACCTAATAGTGTTTGATGGGGCTTTATCGTTTATCACATTGCTCAATTACAACTTAAAAAAGGGTTTTTAAATATTTTCTGATATCTTTTATTTATTCATTATCTTCCTCTTAATCCTGTACTAGGAGCACAGAGGGGATTCCCTGTGCTTATTCAGGCAGAGAGTTCCAGGCAGATATACTAAGGACAGGGCACCAATCCATCACTGGGCACACACTCATTCACACACACAGACTATATAGAGGTAATTTAGAGAAGGCAATTTACTTTGAATCCATATTTCTGTACTGTGGGAGGAAACCGCAAAACCCAGAGGGAGCCCACGCGGACGCGGAGAAAACATGAAAACTCCACCCAATTTGGGATTCAAACCTGGATCCCAAGTGCTGAGAAGCGAACGTGCTAACCACCAAGCCACCATGCCTCCTGATGTCTTTATGTCCAAGAAAAATATTACCATGAAGGCATCTATTTCTATACAACGTTTTTAAAAAACATTTGTTAATACGTTGGATTTTTTTATTAATTTAATAGCATTATTAGATGTGTCAGTACAAATATATTCCTATATTAACAAAAACCTCACAGTTTTTTAAAACATTATTTAATTGGATTTTGACCGCATCTCCCTTATTGCTGCAGCGTACTTATTAGAAGTCCACCTCATTTAATCCAAGAAATCATTCTCGTCGATGACTTCAGCTCCGATCGTAAGTATCTTTATCTCCTTGATTCTAGTCACACGCATTTAGATTCATTAATATACAAATTGAAAAATATTGTTTAATAGGAAAGTTTTATGTAGTCACTGAAAAGAAAAATGGGCTCTGCCAAGGCAATTATGTGTAACCCTGTAGAGAACATGTTCATGTGGAGCAACATTCATTGTGTAGTAGTGGCACAATTTAGCCAGCATCAGGTCTCTGCAAATGTGGAACAGTAGGAATGGTATAGCTAGCCAATTTTCCTGTAGTCAAACAAATGAAAATAAATTTGGCCATCTGAAGCTCTGGCATAATGCATTTTACAAAGTCATTTGATATAAAAAAACCTTGTTTCACATTTGTGCAAGTCCTGAACACAACTGGGTATATAAACATATAAGTATATAAGTAAATAAATGTAATGCCTTTAATGACATTTAAATGAACATTTAGCTGATGTAAGTGATACACGCAACTGCCTTATCTTTCCTTGATTATTTTGTTGAAATAAGACCTAGGGCCTAATCTTATACCCTGTGCACAGACGTTGTGATGCTTATTGTTATCTTACATACCTTGTTTTAATGGTGCTGTTTTAATAGCAACAGTGTATGCAAATATATCTACACAAATGGCCATGGTGCTTTTGAAATGAGGTGTGTTCATGTAAATTTCTGGCGTATTGCTAGCTTGACAACGCAAAACCCAAGTGCGCCACTGACTGAAAATAACCTACGCAACAGTTAACCGTCAGATGTTCTTTGCTTCTTGGCAGTAAATTGTCAACACAATCTCAGACACACTGATTGGTTTGTTGGACACGGAGCCCAAAAACCACCATTTATAATAAAGAGAATTTGCACATGTGTTTTCTTTCATGTAGATAGTATGGGTCACACTGGTGTCATTATCACAGCAGTGATCATGGAATTAACATCTTAATATCACTTACATTCACATTTTGCTTTCTTCTCAGCCAGACCAAAGTGCTGCTAATGCGATCTTTGCCAATGAGCCAAAAATGCCAAAAACCCAACTAAATAAAACAAATTAGAACATTACAGATATAATTAACAGAAGAAAAAACAGCTGAGGTAATTAACAGGGATAAAAATAACACAATGAGGTAACAGAAAATGGTGTCAAAATGAAAGTTTAAAACAGAGCAAGAGGCCAAGCTCTACATTCATTTAAAAAAAGTGATCATCGTTCATATCGTGATCTATTTTAAATGATCTACTTGAATTTGCCCCCTGTTTAACCCATTCATGCAGTGAAAGACACACATATACATACACACACTGGAGAAGTGAGCACATGTGCCCGGAGCGGCAGCTTTGTATACGGCAGCTGGGGAGCAATTGGGGTAATGTGCCGTGCCCAAGGGCACTTTAGTCATAGTACTTAGTGGAACCAGGAATCAAACCGGGGACCTTCAGGTAAAAGTTGTGTATTGATTCACTCAGAAGTGCTTTAGCCTCACATATCCTGTGTTTGAGTCCCTGGAAGGGGCAAGTCTAAAACATAGTTCTTTAAACATATAGTTCTTTGGATATAAACCAGGTGAATCAGAGATAGTAACCTAATTAAGGTTGTTACTATATTTAGATAATGGAATATGGAAAAAAATATGGAAATAATGGAATAAAAAAAGAATTAGAATAGTATTTGTTTAATTATTGATCTGTTCATATTTTATTTAGTTACATGCTTGTATATTCAGTGTCAGAATTACATGTGGGAGTTGGTTTCATATAAAAACCTTGAATTTGGCATCTCTGATTTACTAACTTCTGTTACTATCTGTTTAGTCCTTGTCTAGAAGGTCTATCTTTAGCTATGCTGTGTTCATTATAGGCAGTTTTGATTAGAATGTTCAGTGGGTCTGATAGGCTTAGTCTACATTTAAGCAGAGAGAATCTGTTCGCTTAAAATCTGAAGTTTAATAATAGGTATAGTAAATAAGAGATTTTTAGGGCATTTGTAGAAAGACAGGATTTCACCACTTTAATCCAATTAGGGCTCGTGTTAATCCAGCAGTATGATTCCTGCACTGGTCATGAGTGTGCATGTGACTCTGAGTCTTAACATGGACACGGTTGGACATCCTTTTGTCATCTGTCCTTTACTATTCCTGACTGACACGTGTTTGGACTTTGAGCTCATGCATGCTGCTGCTGTTGCCTGCACTTGCTCTGCTCTTCTGGTCAGTCTGTCTGTCAGTTTCATTCTGCGAGGTGAGGTTGTCTGCAACTCCAGCACAGTTTGCAAAAAGTAAATGTTCTGATTTTGGATAGAAGCAGCACTGGACACATTAGTGCTTAGTGAAAACTGTGGCTGTCAGGCTGCGTACAGCATCTGTCAAGTCAGTGTTCATGCATGCTTGACTTTTGCTGTTACGGTGATCCAGCCCTCACTCCTCCCCCTTACCATCTGTCTAACCTTTTCTTTACAGAGTGCAAAATGTACACTTCTCCTGCTCCCATTCTTTCACACACTTATGTAAAAACACAGCTGAGCACATATGCATTTATTGCAAGTAGAAGAATATGTAACTGTAAATACATTAAAATGCACAAAAATACCCGCAAGATTGGGTGGGGGTGTTCGGCTGGACCGAGTTTGCAGTGTTCGTTCTCAGCAGGATTCTACAGAAGCTCTATTTTCAGAGAGAGAAATTGCCTGATACAGTGCCAGAGGGCAACTGTAATTAATCATAACACTCAAAAACCCCACTGGATGCCCTGTCTCATTTAATGTGTGTGTTTGTGTGTTTGTGTGTGTGTGTGTGTGTGTGTGTGTGTGTGTGTGTGTGTGTGTGTGTGTGTGTGTGGACATGTATATATCACCTTGTGAGAGCCTCTGTACGAACCTGTTCACATTTTCCATACATTAAGGGATATAACATTATATAAGCAACTCCTGCTTATGAAATGATCTTAAGAATAAAGATGATAATGAAATGATTATGAGGAAACACTAAGACCAAAATTCTGGCAGGGGCATGGATTCCTTCATTATGAGAAAACATAGTAATTGTGGCAACTGTGTATTAGGGTGTTTTAGGGGCGTAGAGGAATGGATAACACATAGAGTGAATGTAGAACAGTGAGCCATACACAGTAATTAATAAAGCAATAAGGTGGGAGAGCATAAGAAAGTATGCAGTATTGTGAATTAATCACAATAATTTGAGCAATGTTGTTAGTATGATGCATAGCCAATGATAAAAAATAAATAGAAATAATAAAAAAAAATTTTTTTGCTTAATTGCAACATAAACTAGTCTGTTTTTCTTTGAGGAACAGGATACTGCACTATAAAATAAAATATAGTTGAAAATTTTTCAAAATTTGAAATATATTTTATTTAATATTAAATAAATACAAAAAAAAAGAAAAATGTAATCTGCCAACATAGTAAGTAAATGTATGTCATGAAATTTCTTAAAATAAGGATCAAGTTTAAAAAAACTAGATTATTTATCTTACTTAGATCATAAAATTTTATTTAAGTCAATAAAATCAAATTTAAGTTAAAAACTGGAGGTGTACTTTTTTCAATATTTTCCTACTTGTTAAGATTTTATTATTTATATTGTGATTTTTCAAACAATTAAAAAAAGTCATCTAGTGGCACAATTTATAAACAACAGCCGCAACAGGCTTAGTGCTCATCTGGAACCGGTTCACTGTTTATATTAATCTGTATTTCCATTTATGATACATGATTTACAATAATGTCTATCAGGCATTTATATTGCTTTTGAACCACCTACAGTTTTGGTCCTTTCAAGCCGAGGCAACGGCTGATCGTAACAAGTTCAGTCGTTCAGGTTTGGTTTACATGAAGTCCATGAAGACCACACGTGATGATTTACCTGATAATCTAATCTTTAAAATGTTATATTAAATAATAAATTATAAATATTAACTAATATTATAAAAAATATTTTCCAATGTACCAACTAGAAAGAGTTACATACAGGAGTTCATCAAATGACAAAAACCAGACACACAAGGGAGAGTTTATATAAAACTAAAGAAGTCACATGAAAAACACAGGTGCACAGAATGAAACAATGAATAAAAAACGAATTTACCAAAACAAGGTTAAACAATGACAATCACTTCGGCAAGCACTCCTAACATTGCATAATGTAATGCATTTCATTGCATTTAGGTATCTTATACACTTTTTAAATGTTGAATGAATAATAAATCTCCTGGTTATTTAAGTAGAAAGAAAGCTGGATGTATTTGTATGTATTTGTAAAACACACCGCACAGCTTCATTTACATGATTGCAACTATGTGCAGAATAATGCATTTGTAAGCAGAGTGTCTATGTGAGCGCCATACAAATTAAAAGGTAATGTGTCCTTGTGCATTTTCTTTGTGTGTGTGTGTGTGTGTGTGTGTGTGTGTGTGTGTGGTTTGTGTGTGTGTGTGTGGTGATTGTGTGTGTTCTCTTTGTAATCTGATGTCCCTCTTTCATTAGCTGAGGACTGCCAGCTGCTCTCTCAGATCCCCAAGGTGCGCTGTCTAAGAAATGAACGGAGAGAGGGTGAGTCGATCTCAAAAAATATAATCACAAAGCAGTTTACAATCTCAACTCTGTACTCAGCATTTTACATTCTTTCAAATAGCAAAGTTCAAATATTAGCCAAGTGTCTGCCTTTGTAATGGAAATAAGGTAGAGTTAATAATACGACGGCTGCCAACAACTATTAAATATGTAAAAGACTAAATTACAAAAGTATAATTATGCTTCAGCATAACATCAAACCCCAGTGAATAATTTAAGTACTGCCTTAAAGGAGTGTGCAGTTAAGCTTCTACGACATGCAATCGAATTAAATTTCAGCTTTATTTTCTTGATTATGCAGAGAAGTTGAGATGAAACTGGATCTTTCATTGTGCGACTGATGTTGGAGCAATCTGTGCCTTGGTGAAGATGGAAAAAAATTGCTGTGTATTTTATCAGACTGGAAGTTTTCGCTGTGACTTTAATTTCCTTGTCAGCTTCAGAAAAACATATTTGAAGTGCTGTAAATGTGACGCCCGAACTCTCACTAACCCGCAGCGTCTCATTGCCTTTACACGCTTAGCCTCTGCGAAATAGCATGGAACTTCTAGAGTGACATTTTAAACAGAATAAAGATAAATGTTTTGAAAGAGCAGTATGTGCGGTAATAAAGATATGAAGAAAAATCTGTTACGGGACACATGCTGTTAAAACGTGGGCATGTCAGACTCAAAGACATGAGACAGAATCACAAAATACAATAAAGGTTTATCAGGTTTATTTTATTACATCGAACACATTTAAAAAAAAAAAAAAAAAAGAGGTATTCTCTAGCTCAAGCACAATCAAAACAGCTGTCAAGCCAAAACAATAAATCATGCACAGAAACAAACATGCTTGGATGTACACTGCATTGACAGAAGTGCTCCTCCAAGCTGATAGACTGGATCACGCAAGTATTTTGGTAATGAAAATCTCCAAATTTTTTAAAAATCATTTAATTTGCTAACTGTAATAAAGTGTCATTTTACACTTAAAGAACCTGACTAATTCATGGACACGGTTAGATGTACTTAGGCCACATAAGAGACATGTTGCTGAGATTTTCCTTAAACTATCGCGCACCAAACCACATCTATCATGTTGACCTTTTTTAAGGTTACAAAGCGATAGCGAAGCGCAGCATGTCATTGAAAATCCATTACCTGCATTCACACTTGGATTTCTTCCTCTGATAAGCTTGGTGCAGTAAGACGGACATGGCAAGCACTTTTACCAAGTCATTGTCATTATAGAAAAGCATTATCAAGGCTACAGGAATCCATCACAGCTGGCTGACTATAACAAGGTAACAGGAGATGTTCCATAAAAGGGTGACATGTAACTGAAAGTTTGTATGTGTTCTGCGCAGGTCTGATCAGGTCTCGTGTAAGAGGTGCTGGCGCTGCCTCGGCTTCTATTCTCACCTTTTTGGACAGTCATTGTGAGGTGAACACAGACTGGCTGCAGCCCATGATCCAGAGAGTCAAAGATGTGAGTGTATAATGAAAGAGCATGAGATCATAACTGCATTTTTTATGTGCTATGTGACAAAGAATTGTAATACTTTTTTAAAGGTTGGATTGTTCTGCAAGCTAAACTTCTCACTTAACTCCACCAACCATTTTAATTAACACTAAAAAAAATTAATAATCATTTTTGGTCCTAATATGTCATTTAAAATTCACAAATATCTTAACGCTGTAGATCAAATAGAAGGAAAGCAGAAGTGAAAGGGAAGTACAGGGCCAAAAAATGAGACATAAAATCTATACAGCTCAAAAACAAGCTCTGTCCTTCAGATAGTTTGTCAAACTTAACTCAATTAGAGAATTATCTGCTATCTTGTGTTCTCTAAGGAACCTTTCTGATGCCAGATATGCCTCATCTCTCCTCCAGTGCACCTCAGTGCACTTAACAGTAATTTTATTTCTTTGACAGATTATGTGATATCGTTTGCCCTGCAGCTAGAATAAGTCTTTTATGAATGTGCACATGAGAGAAGACTCTCCTTATCTTGTATCGCCTCACTTCAGTCTTTCATGCTCACACAGATAAACCTGTGGCTATGTATAGGGCCTGTGCATGACTAAAAAGCAGCGGTTGAAAAAGTATTCAGACCCTTTTCTATTAAGTACCAGCAGCATGGTGGTGCAGTGGTTAGCATTACCACTGCACAGCAAGAAGGTCCTAGATTACATTTCCAGACAGGCATTATAATACAGAGATACTTAGTTTCCTTTAAATATGAATGTTCAAGTTCAAGTTCAAGTTATTTATTTATATAGCGCTTTTTACAACAGTACATTGTCACAAAGCAGCTTTACAGAATGAAAAGCCTTTAAACCCCCAAAGAGCAAGCCGAAGCGAATGTGTTTGTATATCAGTGATGGACAGGCAGCATAATCACGGTATTTCCTTATAAGGGCTGTGATTGGCAGGAGCTTCACTGCATCTTTATTTATGACAGAGATTTGTAAGTTTTACAGGCAGGAGGTAAAGTATTAATATGTAATGGTTTGGTCTCTCAACTAATATATAATTTATTGTAAAACAGGTATTTCTTCTTCTTAAATCTGATTGGCTAAGCAATTTGTCAAGTCATGACATTCATTTATTCATTCATTCATTCATTTATTCATTATGTTCCTGGAGGGGGCGGCACTGTGGCTTAGTGGTTAGCACGTTCGCCTCTCAGCACTAGGGATTCCCGGTTCGAATCCCCATCTGGGTGGAGTTCAAGTTCAATTAAATTCTTCAAATTGCCCCATATAGAGTGTGTTTGTGTGTCTGTGTGAGTTAGTGTGTGCCCAGCGATAGATTGGCAACCTGTCCTGGGTGTATCTGCCCAGCACCCGAAACGTTCTCACCTGGATGGGCATGGGGAACCCCCCCGTGACCCTAGTAAAGGATAAAGTGGAAGATAATGGATGAATGGATGTTCCTGGGGTTCCCTATGCCCATCAAGGGAGAATATTTTGGGTGCTGGACAACTATACCCAGGACAGGGCACAAATCACACTCACTCACACACACACACACACACACACACACACACACACACACACACCATATGGGCACACACTCTATTAACAGAATAGAGCAACATACCTACGAGAGCTGAACAAAAAGAAAAGGGTTAGAACCAAACTGTTCCAGCTTATCAGCAAAGAAATGTGTGAACGTGCTAGAACATAATTTTAAATCATGTAACCTTAATGGAAATATACAGATTGATATAACAGCAAACCAGTAAGCTGTAAACCAGTAACCAGTATCCTGTTGCTTAGCAATTAATGTTCACTTTTAAAACACATAACGTCACGAAATAAATTTGTTTTAAATTTTATGATATATTTATGAATTAGACATTGTTTTATTACTATTATTACTAACTGTTTTATAATAGCAATAATTTTACCCGAGCTTGTGCATTATAGTGAATAGATATTAATGCTATACATCATGCCTTACCACACCTTTTTCAAGTAAAATTTTCACTAATGCACAAGCTCATATGTTTTTGTTTAAGATGTTCTTAACACTGCACTTCTATCTTATAAATCATTGTTTGTGTCAAAATATAGGATAATTACCAGTCTTATTTAGGGGATTAGGAGATTAAGCACTTGTGAATAGTCATGTCAGACAGGTACATTAAGGTAAGCACCTGGGGTGATTGTCCTGAATAATCCAGTTACCTTGCATCACCCCAAGGTCTGTCATGCAGCAGGGATTAAATAGCAATCCTAGGGAGAAAGGACAAGAAAACATTTACATAGAGCAATAAAAAAACTGAAAGAGGAGGAAAAACTTTTGTGAACTATCCTATGGTTATGTTTGTAAATTTGCAAATGAGCATCACACAGTTTCCTAGTTCATTTATTTTCTAATTAGCCTATGGTAATTACAGGAGGTGCTGGATCTTATTGCTCACAGGATGAAAATGGGAAACTGCCTGTCCTGCTTTGAGCAAATGCACAGACATTTACACCTGTGGCACTTTTACCAAATCACATACTGACATGATATGGACCTTAAAAGGAAACCAGAGCTTCCAGAGGATACTCACACAGACACACAGAGAACATGCCATGAACACATAGAATTGGCAGACCTGTCCACATACCCAAGTTTCAATACCAGTATCTCATAGTTTGAAGGTGCCACACTACTAGCATGAGACAGATATTAATGCCATAGCAACAAAATATGGAAAAAGTAGTAACATGTCAGCTTAAAAGTCTGAAGCAAATAAAGTACCAATATACAAACATGCCATCTGAAGTTGGATCAGAGGTGAATGTTGCTCCAATAACAATAGACTGCATCTTTAGCAACAACATTAAAAGTGCATTGTAGATACAATTTTATAATAAGGATGGACTAATGTCAGTAAGATTAAAAAAAACATTGGTCCACCTCTGAATAAAACCCACCATAAAGTAAAACCTGTAAGCAATTATTGCAGAAGGTCAATAATACATTCCCAAGGTAGTTCTGAGGATGGTCTTTTGGGATCTCATTGTAAAAAAAATCAATTGTAATTAACTAACCTGCTTGATACAAACTCAAATAAAGAAAAAGGCCAAACTCATATGAAAACTTCAGTACCATGGAGAGGTTGTTAAAACATGGCAACATTCAGTGCCGAGTTTCAAACACAAATCTACAGATGGAAGCATAAAAATCAAACCTAATGATATCATCTGATGCTGCAGCATCCCTGAGGTGTTTTGAGAGCTTGGAATCGGGATTTGGCATGTTGCAACGTGAAAAAATAGAAAACCAAAAACAACCCAGTAACTGTCATACTCTCATACAGTGTGCAGTTATGATACTTGGCCAGTTATAATCAACACAGTTTGAAAAGTTTTCTGACAGTTTTATAAAAAGTTTGTTACTAAAAAAAAATCTAAATAATCAGTTTTGGCTTATATTTAAAGTTTTAAATATTACTATAAATGTACTATATACTGTTCATTCTGTTACTGATTTTTATTTGTAATATACTAATAAAAACTAAATGTAAACATGGAATTCAATGAGTTAAGTCATTTTATAGCATTTATTGTAATCATTTTTGTAAATAATGGCCTGTCCTTATTTGGAATTTTGATTATGACATTTGTTTTATAATTCATTCATTCATTATCTTCCGCTTATCCTCTATTAGGGTCGCGGTGGGGTTCCCCATGCCCATCCAGGGGAGAACGTCTCGGGCGCTGGGCAGATAGACCCAGGACAGGGCGCCAATCCATCGCTGGGCAAACACTCACTCACACAGACACACTCTAAATGGGGCAATTTTGAGAATTCAATTAACTTGATCCATGTTTTTGGACTGTGGGAGGAAACCGGAGAACCCGGAGGAAACCCCCCCCCCCCCCCCCCCCCCCCCCCCCCCCCCCCCCCCCCCCCCCCCCCCCCCCCCCCCCCCCCCCCCCCCCCCCCCCCCCCCCCCCCCCCCCCCCCCGTTTTATAATATTAATTATAATAATAACAACAATAACAACAATTATGTTATGCTACCGGGATGCTAAAATGTGATTGGTTGAATAAGACAATATGCAACTGAAAATGGCACAACAGGGAAATAGCTATGAAAGGAAGTGGACAGATTTTTGGAATTATTTAATAAGCATTAATGGGCAAATTTATTATTAAACAGCAATTCATGTTTTTTAATATTGTTTAGGCCTGCAGAGAAGGGTTTGAAAACCCTAACGGGCCCGCCACTGATTACATATATAATATCTTGTGATCTTACAGCTCTTGACAGGTTGACTTGTATCACCCAGGGGGTGCATCCCACATGTTTAAAAAGCCTGGCTGTACTGACCTGTAATTGCTGCAGTAAACACTAAAAACTAATAGTGTGTTCACATATGGCATATTTAGTATACACATGACACATCTATTTTAGTATATGGCTGTATGGACATAACACATTCAGTTTCTTCTTTATTAGATGAGATATAGCTCATGCAACATGAATGAGAAAAGTCAGTTTAAAATTAATGTTTTTGGACTATGGGAGGAAACCGGAGGAAACCCACGTGGACACGGGGAGAACATGGAAACTCCACCCAGATTGGGATTCGAACTGGGAATCCCTAGCACTGAGGGGCGAACGTGCTAACCACTAACCCACCGTGCCGCCCCTGGGTGTACAAACAACAGCCTGTATATACATGTCTTGGTGCAGCAAAGGTTTTGCTCTCTCCGAACCTCTTTTCCACAGAGCAAAATCTGATTTGATGTAAATGTAGTCTACATGGGAAAAGTGAGGATCTACTTGTCAACAGATATTTGTTCAAACCACTCAGTGCTGTACTTAATCAGAATGGAAGGGTTTCATCTGTGGTATGTTTTTTCACTTAGTGTGCTATGTAAATCAGTGCACACCTTATTTTTGTAAGCAGGATTTAGCTTAAAAGTATCATTTACACAGTTACAGTTTCCATGGTTACAGAACAATGTCCATTAGGAAATCATGTGCTTTCTGGGCTTAAAATCTCTCCAAATTACTATTAAAGAAAATAAATAGAATAACATCTCTAACAGATGTGTTGATGCCAGAAGGCAATTGCAGTTGCAAATAAATGCAAGACATTAATTAGATAGAATTGAGAATAAATGATTAAGTTAAATGATTATTATATGGTTTGTTCAATTATTCATTAGTTTATTTAATCTAACACTACTTGGTGACAGACATGCACAGTACAGAATGAGACCATGATAAGATTACATGGTTTAACTCTGTAAACCAGAGAACTTTGTATAAAAAATTCATGTTATGCAGCATACTGTCACCTTTGGCTTTAGACCGGATGTTCAACCCTTTAGTAAAATATGATAATCTTATGTGTAGACAAAATTAAAAGTGCACTAAATGTAAAGTAACTACCAGTGTCACAGCATCTGTGTTCTTTAACTAATACATATAAATAAGGAAAGCAGCATGGTTAGTGTGTCTGCCTCTCGGGAGTTTCTATGTTCTCCAAATGTTTGCATGGGTTTTATTCTAAGTTTTCGAGTTTTCGTCTAAATACACAGATTGGCTGCTCTAAATTGCCCCTATCTTGTGTGCCTATGTGAGTGAATATGTGCCCAGAGATAGATTAATGCCCTGCCCTAGGTGTATCCCCAATATAATAAGATGAAATAAGAAAAAGAACAGTGTTTGACATGGCATTTGAGGATGTAGTTGTTTTATTTTATGCATTGAAACATTACTCATAAAGTCTCATAAATCCATTTTATAACTGGATAGCTGGATTTATGTGAGCAGTGCACATTAACATTTGTCACTGAAATGGCAGCATGCTGAATAAGGCCCATAGTGTAATGTTTTCCCTCTCTGTCTCCTGTCTTCACAGGATCATACTCGTGTTGTCAGCCCTATCATTGATGTCATCAGCCTGGACAACTTTGCTTACTTGGCAGCTTCTGCTGACCTTAGAGGAGGTGAGGGCAAGATAAGTCATTCTAATACACATAATCTTTTTAAGGTGCAAAGGATTTAAATATTAGTGTTTGCAAATATGCTAATCACAGATGTATAATGTTATCAAACACAGAATTTACCACACATGGCTGTCTCACACTTGACTTACAGGATTTGACTGGAGCTTACATTTTAAATGGGAGCAAATTCCTATTGAGCAGAAAATGGCCCGTACTGATCCAACTCAGCCAATCAGGTGAGGACATGCACTGTTTCTCTCTCCATTAAGCTCTTCCAGCCTCTACCTTCTTACTGGCTGGTCAATACACCAACCTTAAGAAAATTATAATAAGTGTGGGACACAACTTGTCCCAACTTGTCCCACACTTGTGCCACTCCTCCAAAAAGAATTATCAATAAGTTTAAAATGAAAATGTAACAATATAAGTGATACAGATCCAGCCTCCATTCCCCTGTCTCTTTAAACTGCATGTTTAACCACCTTTTTATTCTCATGAGATGGACTTTGTAGTTCTCCAATTACAGATTGTAGCTTATCTGTAGTTCATGGTCAGGACCCCATAGTACCACCTGTAACAGGTGCCTAGGGCACTTTTGTTCTGTTCTGTGCCTTTTTGAGTTAATTAACGTTCATTGATAGTCTTTAGTTTAGTTAATTATCTCGTTCTTTTCATTGGTTGGGTTTGTGCACGTGGTCGGGTGTCGTTGTGTATATATTTCCTGTGTTCCTCGTCCTCCGTGCACGTCGTTTATTTTATGTTCACTCGTTCTTTGTACCTTTGTTGTTTGGTGTACTACACCTTAAATAAATCTGTTATTCTGCTACCTGCGTGCCTGGCTCCCTTCAGCGCGTTCAAGCGCGGCGGCTCTGCGCTTCTTATGCGCAGCCGCTTTAACCCGAGGTAGGCGAGTGTAACACCACCACAGAGCAGGTATTATTTGGTTGGTGCATTATTCCTATCCCAGCAGGTCACTGAGGTGTTTAAATGAAACTACAGCAGCACTGCTGCACTAAAACCCCCTCAGTGCTTCAGTGTCATTGCAGAACTGATGATAAACAACTCACCACCTAAATTATACCTGTTCTGTGATTATACTGATCAACAAAAAAGTACTACAGTCTGTAATTGTAAAATTGTAAATTTGTAAAAAATAAAAATAAAAAAAGTGGAGAAAATAGACAATGGAGCAAGAAGGTGGTGTATTCAAACTTGACTGCTACAGTACGTTAGATTAAAAATTGAACCCAATTCATTACAGTAACGTTATTATTTTTATTCCAGCATGTTGAGGGAACTCAAGCTGTCATACATTTTTTTTCTGCTTCTGCTTGTTGGTTAGGACTCCAGTAATCGCAGGTGGAATCTTTGTTATGGACAAAAGTTGGTTCAATCAACTGGGACAGTATGACACTCACATGGATATCTGGGGTGGTGAAAACTTCGGTGAGTACTTGAGAAATGTCTGACTGCAAGGCCAACAGTTTTCCTCTGTCATATTATAGGCAGCGACATTGGCAGCATAAATAAATGAGGTGTGTAGATAGCAGCTATATTCCAAATTGTTCTCATTTACAAAGACAGCACACTATGTATTGTACACTGCACACAAAAAGCCAAACAAATCTAATTATTATTTGAAGAAGCACTTTACATACATTTTGTACAAATTAGAACTGTATATATGTTTTTTAAGTAATATAAACGTAATATAACATTGTTCCGTCTCAACCACAATTAATCTCTTAATGATGTTCATGGCTGCAGTGTGTTTTCATTGGTTTATGCGATAGAAAGAAATTCAAGCACATTTTGATAAATCAGGGTTTTATGTAGTGTCCAAAATCTCACTTTTTGATGGATATTCATTAAGTAATTCATTTACAATGCAATATGTGAATAAATGTTATTTATGCGAAAAAAGAAAAAGTTTAATTCTTCTGAACACAGCAAACGACTTGCAGTTTGTATTATAATTAATGTATTATTAATATAGCGGCAATGTACAAGTGATAAACTTGTGCAACAGCCATAAATCTGCTGGCGTGAATCTTTAATGCTGTGATGCTGTGTGAAGCCCTCTGCTGGTAAACATTAAAATATTTCTGAAATTCTGGTTGTCAAATACTTTGTTTTTATACAATATCAATATGAAAACGAATTACCAATATAATAAACTATATAGTTTTTTATTGTTAGGTTATATGTACTGTGATTTTTTTTGCTTTTGAAGCACTGCAGTGATTAAAATTAGGTTTCCAACTACTTAGCATTAACAATTTAATGAAAAAAAATATTATGAAAAGGCATTTATAAGCAATTTTATAAGTCAGTTGATGTTCTGCCTGTTGTTTCTGTGTTATTCTACTACAGAGTTATCATTCCGTGTGTGGATGTGTGGGGGCAGTCTGGAGATCTTACCCTGCAGTCGTGTGGGCCATGTTTTTAGAAAACGCCACCCATATGATTTTCCAGAGGGCAATGCCCTTACATACATTAAGTAAGCACAGACCGCTGGGTAAAAAATGAATCCTATACTAATAATAAAAAGTTTTATTGTTAATAGAAACCGTTCATTTGAATTGTTTTTGCTCACACATGTTAGGAACACACGGAGAGCTGCAGAGGTGTGGATGGATGAATATAAACAGTATTACTATGCTGCTAGACCCTCTGCTCAAGGCAAGGCTTATGGGAGGTCAGTGGACTCTTAATTGGTTTTTGGAAAGTAAATAAGATTGTTTAATGAAGCTGTTATTTGTTATTCTTTCGTTGTATATGTTGTTTCTTTAAAATCAAACTGTTTAAGTGCTTTAGAATGTATGACACATCTTTGTGCAGTATTGCTGATCGTCTGGATTTAAGAAGAAAACTGAACTGTAACTCTTTTGGCTGGTATTTAGAGAATGTGTATCCTGAACTCAGGTATGTTATTCTTTCTCATTGAGAGTAAGATGCCACATTCTTGACTTTGTGTAGTGTTCACACTGTTTAATAACTCAAAGCTATTCAATATAAAATGTTATATTTTAACTGTGTGTTTACTAGGATTCCAGAGCAGAAGGGTACATACAATCTCTTGATGCAGGGAGGCCTCTGCCTTGAGAGTCACAACACAGAGAGTCTGGGTCTGGCTGAATGTAAGAGTGGAGCAAGTATACAACCCTCACAGGTAAAAAAAAAAAATACATAAATTTATAAAGAAATAAATCATAGAAACAGTGTATAACAAATATCAATGCCAACAGCTCAGTTTAAATATAACAAGGGGAAGATGTGATGGTTTATTTATTGTAGTATTGACTATGACACGAAAGGGTCATTTCCTAGAACTTAAAAACCTGCCCTTCAGCATGGTCAGAATCAGCAGCTCTTATGTCTTTTAAGTGCACAGATGTGTATATCGTATTTACTAAGTACAAGAAATAAAGGCTATGGAAATCTGCTAAAATCTACAACAACAAAGAAAATAACTCAAAGAAGCTGGCATTATGGATTTTGTGGACAATTTTTTTTCACTCATTTTCCCATTTGCCCTGTTACTCTTAATGGGTGGCCAGTTTTTGAAGCCTTGGGAAACATTGAAATGTTTACAAATCAGAAATGCAACTGCTAGGTGACAACTCATACCACGATCAGTGTCTCTGGTAAGTGTATTTAAGACGTGGTTTCTTTGTATTGCCGGATAGATCCAATAAACACATATGTATGTCATGACATAATCTATCCCGCCAATTCGGAACCAATGCTATACATAAGTTTAGTATATTTTATGTTCTATACGTTATTTTTATTTTTTTGTGACAAGGTGGTTAGTGTTTAGCACCTCCACCTGTAAGCACTGGGGATCCAGGTTCAAATCTCAAGCTGGGTGGCCATGTTCTCCCTTTGTCCACATGGGTTTTCTCCTGGTGCTCCGGTTTCCTCCAATAGTCCAAAAACATGAATTCAAGGTGAACTGGCTGCTCTGAATTGCTCATTGGCTGCTCTAAAATTGGCCCCAATATAGTGTGTGTGTCTGAGTTAATGGTTGGTACCCTGCCCTGTGTACCCTGGATGGGGACCCTTAAGAGGATTAGGCAGAAGATAATGAGATGAGATGTTGTCATTTTGCTGTTACCCTCACAATGTGTTTATCTTTTAGAAATGGATGCTGATAGAACCTCATATCCGCCAGGAGGACCTGTGTCTGTCCATCACAGCTTTCTCATCAGGATCAAAGGTCAGACTAGAGCCCTGCAGTCCTAAAGAATCTAGACAGGTAAGACTGCTGTTATCATGTGTACTGATTTATTGTCAAAAAACACATAAATGCCTTCTTATTTAGTATTGTACACACCTGTTGGAGAACCTTAAAAAATCTGGGATGGTTATTTAGGGGTATTATAGTTAAAAAAAAAAAAAAAAAACTATCGGTGTAAAAAAAATTCACAAATTAAATTAAAATAGCGGCACGGTGGCTTAGTGGTTAGCACGTTCGCCTCTCAGCGCTAGGGATTGCCGGTTCGAATCCCCATCTGGGTGGAGTCCATGTTCTCCCCGTGTCTGCATGGGTTTCCTCCGGGTTCTCCGGTTTCCTCCAACAGTCCAAAAACATGGAACAAGTCAATTGAGGTCTCCAAATTGCCCCATATAGAGTGTGTATGTGTGCGTGTCTGTGTGAGTGAGTGTGTGCCCAGCGATAGATTGGCTCACTGTCCTGGGTGTATCTGCCCAGCGTCCGAAACGTTTCCCCTGGATGGGCATGGGGAACCCTCCCCCGCGACCCAAATATAAGATAAAGCGGAAGAAAATGGATGGATGGATAAATGAAAATATCGTGTGTTCACAAAATGTGTTTACAAACACAAAGGAAATATGAATAGGGAAATAATATAAATGATATTACAATGTAACACAAGCTTAAACTAAACTGAAATATTAAAGCTTAGTCTTATATTTTAGTTGTTCTATGGTTGTTATATCAGTTTGTGATAATGAAATGAGATGAGTTCCTTTAGAACTTAACTTATTATAAAATAAATCTCCAAAATCTTATCTCAAGCCAACAATTTTTCATAAGTAATATTAACCTTTACTTTATCTGGAAGTGAGTGTTCTAGCCAAAAGTCAGTCATTCTTCGGGGAGGCAACTTTATTTACTTTTCAGTGTCATTTTGTAAGACCAAATATGGATGCAATATTATCTTGAAACTTGGTGTTTTAGGTTTCAGATTGAAAAAAGGCTGAACAAACACCCCTGAATATTTACCCAATCTATTACAGTAAATTACATTCTCTTTCCAGCTGATCTAAGTCTAATTTATGATTTGTGGGCTGGAGTTCAACACAGACCATGTGTGAGAGTGTCTGAGTCATCCGCTTGGAGCTGAGGAGGATTTTAGTAAATATGGTTATGTGCACAAGACTTGCTTGTCGAAACAGACAGTAAGGCTTCTTGACAAAAACGAGTTTTGACTTTCTGTGGAAATCGAGGAGCAATTTTTTATTAAGATGTTTAAATTTTCATGTTCAGTTTTTGCGAAATATGTGAGTGGTTTGTTTCTGATGACTTTTTAATGACAAGGTACATTTAGATGTTTAAATAAATAGCTTTTTTAATGAAGGACAGAACGGTGGCTTAGTGGTTAGGACTTTCAACTTTGGGGATCCAGATTCAAATCCCGATCTGGGTGGAGTTTCTATGTTCTCCCTGCATCCGTGTGGGTTTTCTATGGGTTCTCCAGTTTCCTCCCACAGTCCAAAAACATGGGTGTTTCCCATGACCCTAGCATAAGATTAAGCAGAAGATAATGGAAGGATGAATAGACTTTAACTTACCTTTGCTTTATGAAGGCTGATATTGCCAATGAAAGAATAGTAATGCAATTAAAGTAATATTGTACATTATCAATACTTGGAAAATTAGGAAATTTAGGGTCGCAGGGGGTTCCCCATGCCCATCCAGGGGAGAACCGTTCGGGTGCTGGGCAGATACACCCAGGACAGTGTATCAATCTATCGCTGGGCATGATACCTTTTTAATAATATTTAAAGATAATAGTATGCACAGTGGGGTGGCGCTAGGGATTCCCAGTTCGAATCCCAATCTGAGTTTCAATGTTCTCCCCGTGTCCGTGTGGGTTTCCTCCAGGTTCTCTGGTTTCCTCCCACAGTCCAAAAAGTGGATCACGGTCAATTAAATTCTCCAAATTACTTCATATAGAGTGTGTTTGTGTGAGTGAGTGTGTGCCCAGCGATAGATTAGCTCCCTGTCCTGGGTGTATCTGCCCAGCGCCCGAGGCGTTCTCCCCTAGATAGGCATGGGGAACCCACCGCGACCCTAGTAGAGGATAAGGCGGAAGATAATGGATGGATGGATGGATGGAGTATGCAAAGTGATGGATTGGCACTCTCTCCTGGGTGTATCTGCCCAGCACTGAAATGTTCTCCTCTGGATGGGAACCTCATTACATTTTAACATATAAACAGCATAATAATAATTTGAACATTGCTAATACTACAAAACTGCAAATCCTTATTTTAAGATGCCAGCCTTTCTATACCCTTGTAGAGGATTAAGTGGAAGATAATGAGATGAGCTGAGATAATAATAGTTTGTGAAAAGGCTTGATCAATCATGTGTGTGTGTTATCAGTGTTACTCTGATCTCTTCAGTTCCAGATGTGCATGTTAATGTAGCTTGTGAATGTTTATTAAAGTAGTCTGAAGTGCTACGAAACAGTTTACAAGCAAAGGAAAAATAGAACTGAATGACTGTTTAGTTTACACTTTGCACAGAATGTCCAGAATGAAGCCAAGGTCTAAAGGGATACACAATGACTCCTTTGTGGACACCTGATTATCTATATAAGCATTAATATGACTGTCCCATGCTTGCAGCTTTAACCACCTGAAAAGGCTTTACGCAAGATTTTTAAGTTTCTGTGTGAAACTGTGCCAGTTCAATTTAGAGAGCATTGAAAGCTCAGACTCTGGTCTGGGATGAAAACACCTGGCTTTTGTCCAGCATTCCAATTATTCCAGAGTGCTTTAGTGAAGTTGAGCTCAGAACTCTATAGAGGTCACTGAAGTTTACACAGAACTTATCTAGACATGTCGTTATTAACCTCAAGGTTGTCGGGATTTTTAGTTCAACATTCATACATCTGTTTCAAACAAGTGTGTATTTTAACTGCTAAAATAATTTTTCAGCTTTAATTTATGGAACATAATTACTAAATCTATACTAAAAACTCATAGCACAAAAGGATATAAAAGTATAGCTCATATGGACAACAGATCCTCATTATGTTTACGATGAAGTGCAACAGAGTTCAGTTTAAAGAGATTTTATCCTGTTTTAACACTGATTCACCAAAATGCTTATGATGCCGAGATTAATCAACAGACTGTGGATACATGTGAGTCATGCTGTGACCAAAACCAGCCAAGGACACTGCTGTTCAGAGACGACAGGTCGTGTAAAGCCAGCTCAGATATCATTGCAGTTTTTTTGATCTGATCTGATATAAACACTCAGTAAAATGCTTAGAATTTTAGAAGAACACTTAGACTTAGAAAACTTTTAGAAGAAGAGTTTTTTTTATAATAAACATATTCACTCTCAGTGCTGGGGATCCAGGTTGTAATCTCGATCTGGGTGGATAAAGTAATCTATTTTGTCTACTGTGCTTTACACACAGAGGAATTTGCCCTCCACATTTAACCCATCCATGCAGTGAGACACACCCACAGATACACACACTAGAGAAATGAGCACACGTGTCCGGAGCAGAGGGCAGCCCTGGATATGCCACCTAGTGAACAACTGGGATTAGGGCACTTCAGCCATAGCACTTGGTGGGTCTGGGCATCAAACCGGGGACCTTTAGTTAGCAAGGCTAGTTCCTTAACCACACCAAGACTGCCCCTCCATAGACCAAAAATGATTAGGCTAGATTAAAGGCTAGATTTTAGGTGAATTGGCTGCTCTAAATTTCCCCTATAGAGTGTGTGTGTGTGTGTGTGTGTGTGTGTGTGTGTGTGCGTGCGTGTGCGTGCGACTGAGTGTACGCCCAGCGATAGAATGGCACCCTGTCCTGGGTGTATCTGCCCAGTGCCTGAAATGTTCTCCCCTGCTACCCCCCCCCCCCCCGACTCTAGTAAAGGATTAATTGGAAGATGATGAGATGAGATGAAATAAACACAGATTACTAAATAACTTTTGATGTATATCATAAGCTTGTATCTACTTTCAATTTCACCTGTACCCAGTAAATATCATGTTTGTTTGTGTTTTTCTAATTATAGTTTGTAACAAATAATATTTTTACTACATTTTTTTTCTATTTTTACTTTCTATTTTTGCTTCTTCTGTTTTTTTATTTTCTGTCAAACAGAAATGGAAGCCCAGAGGTCCGGCTCTTCAGCATCTGATTAGTGGGTTGTGTCTGGACAGTCAGCCTCCAGCCGGTCCACCGATAATTGCCCAGTGTCGTCCTCAGATGGCCAGCCAATCATGGCAGCCACAGCCAATCACCTGACTCCAAGAGGAAAGAGCAATGTATGGAATGAGGGAAGGCTTTTGAATGGTTAGCAGATGCTTGCTGTGCTGTAAAGGCCAGAGGAACCTGTCTGAACACTGATTTAGTTGAAGGTGCTGCTTTCACAAACAGGTAGACAGTGGTCATGTCCAAAACAACATCTTCAGCAACCCTCTCAGTCCTTATAGCACTAGTCCTAAAAATCAGGGCAGAGATTTTATAAATGAAAAGCGGTTGTGTGCAGGCTACTTATATTTGGACATGGTCAACGTTTACAATTTGTTACGATTGTCCTGATCTGAAAGGAGATGGTTGTGATGCGATCTTTTTGTTTATTTTTTAAGTTTGCTCATGGACTTGAAAGGAAAGACTAGTTATGTATATTTCTGCTTTTTACTATCTTTGAGAACAACCACCGAGTGCACGTCTGTAAACCATAGTTCTCACAGACTGATGTTTTCATAGAGCTTTTAACAGAGTTACTCTCACACCACCCTGTTAAACCATTCTGATTACTGAAGGGTTCATTAATTAAAAATAGGAATACAATGCCTGAAGTGTATATATAAAATTAAGTCATATTTTAGTCTGTTTTTGAAGCATTAGTCAGGCTTTACGTTAAGCTGTGTACAGAAATCAGTTCTGCAAGCTGGTAGGTTCCTCACGACGATCATGACTGCCAGTCGATCATCAGGGTTTACACTGATCTCACATCTCTCTTACCTGATGTCTGAATTGCTTTAAGGTGCATTTAATAAAGAGCCAGCTGCTGAGTTAAGACTTTATTGGAGCCAGCTGGGTGGAGAAACAAATGTAGCAACATTTGAGGGAGGTTTAAATGTGACTCTCATTTTATTTTGTTTCATTCAGATTGAGTGCAATGATCTCGGATTTTGCATGATACTGTGAAACATTACACAAGGCATCATGACTTATTTCCAAAGATGTTTTTTCTATCATGTTGTTTACCATGTGACGTTGTGTAAATAGAGCATTTGTGTCATTTGAAAATAAAAAAAGTCACTAGTCCAAATTATATAATTTGCTTTGTGTAGTTTGTGTGTTCCTTTTTACTTGCATTTACTTTTGAATCTTTGGGGTTGATGTAGTTGGTCAGGTGTAGAATTAATAATTTAACCTGACAATGATTGAACATTGGCATGTTCTCTCTGTGTCCGTGTGGGTTTTCTCTGGGTTCTCTGGTTTTCTCTCACAGTTCAAAAAGATGGTTTAAGCTGAATTGGCTGCTCTAAATTGCCCCTATATATAATATGTGCCCAGCGATGGAATGGCACACTGTCCTGGGTGTATCCGCCCAGCACCTGAAACATTCTTCTCAGTATGGGCATGAGTACCTGCACCTTGCTACCCTAGTCTCTAGTATATGATTAAACAGAAGATAATAAAATGAGATAAGAAGTTCAGCTGAGAACCTGAATGTCCTGATCTTTGTATTAATACAAGACCTCAGCCAGTAATGAATATAACTCTAAAGGGATACAAATATAATCTTGTGACATGAGAATGAAAAAGGACCAGAGACCGGATTTTTCACCGACTTCCCAAACCGAATGTATAAAAGGTGAATTTAAATGCATCTGTTGGCTGGTGGTTCTTGCTGAAAGCCACGCTCTAGTTGTTCCACGTTCTTTCCCCTCGCTGTTTTACCATGACAATGATGTAATGGTAAAGCAACACAGAAGCTCTGATGGGATGGTGACACAAACCTGATAAAATCTTTTAAAACTGCTTAAGTATTGATTACTAAAAGCTTTATGAATAGTGTTTCTATGCTTCAGAAATGTAGAGACTTAATGGTCTAAATAATACAACCAGTGGACTTTTAAGAAACAAGAAGCTGTAGATCCCAGTTGCTGTATGTGCACTTTTGATGTGGATGTTCTCCTTGCAGTACATTTTCAACCACCTTCTGAAATCTTGCCAGTACAAACAAATAAAAAATTATGCATATGTGCTAGATTTTATAAACCGGTGGCGATGGGACCCAATGTAAGACCTAATCTAATTATTAATACTTCAGTATTTAAACTGCAGGTGAAGTGGGTAAATAAAAGTGGAATGAGTTTGTGAATAAATGCTTTGTTCTCTGCAGTGAACTGGTGTCTCATACACTGAATCTCTGCCTTGTACTCTGCGTTTCTGGGATAGGTTTCCCATGACCCTGAACAGGATAATCAGTTAAGGAGATAATTATATGAATAAATCACAAGCAAATACTATAGATGACAAGCACATGTCTGAAAAGTAGAATAATTCCAAAGGAATGGTATTATGGTTACAAAAAGGTATGATTAAAATACATTTTAATTTAAAATTTCCAGTCTATAGAGCTGTTCAATCAATCATTCATTCATTCGTTATCTTTCGCTTTATCCTATATTAGGGTAACGGTGGGGTTCCCCATGCCCATCCAGGGGAGAACATTTCGGGCGCTGGGCAGATACACCCAGGACAGGACGTCAATCTATCGCTGGGCTAGAGCTGTTTAATTAAATTGACATTAGGAATAGATTAATCTGTGTTTATTGTCAAAGACAATATTTCATATCCAAAATGTAGTTGAATACATTGGGAACAGAAAACACTGTCTGGTTTGCTCTGAGCCTTGTATTCATTCTTGAAACTCTTTATAATAAATTAGGGGTGATAATAAACTTTAACTACAAGCCCGGCCTCATTCATGCTCTTTTGGTTAAAAGGAATCACGTCCATCCGGTCATGTACCAAAATCTCTTGCGAGGGCCTCTTGCCAGCAGTTTTATAGGATTAAAAAAAGAACCCATGCTAGTTTACTGTTCTGGTGCCACTGCCAACAAATGTTTGGCTCTATTATACCTACGATTTTCTAATAATAAAAAGTAACAATAAATGTATTTCCTTAGACAAAAATGAAGGAAATCTTTCAACCTACGTAAGAATATTATGTGCATCCATTAATCTCATATCATTATCTTCCTCTTAATCCTCTACTAATGTCACCAGAGGGTTTCCCATGTTCATACAGAGAAGAATGTTTGGGGCGCTGGGTAGATACACCCAACAAGGAGCCGATTGATCGCTTGGCATACACTCACTCACAATTTAGATAGGGGCTTTAGAGCAGCCAATTCACCTTCAATCTATGTTTCTAGACTGTGGGGGGAAAAAACGGAGAACCCAGAGGAAACCCACATGGACATGAGGAGAACATGGAAGAACATGCTAACCAGACTCAATGTTTTAATAAATTGTGTGTAACACTAAGATGATAATAAGTACGTTACTTTACATTTGGTCATTTATCAGGTGCTTTTACCAAAGCGACTTACAAGGTGAGCACAGGGTTAATCACAACATCCCTGAAGCAATGAGGGTTAAGGGTCTTGCTCAAGGACCCACATTGTTAACTTCAGAGGACCTGGGATTTGAACCCCCAACCTTCAAATTGAGAGCCCAATGCCCTAACCACTGAGCTACCACGCCTATTTTGTGTCTGTGTGTGTGACGTCATATTAACGTCCTAATTTTCCTCATGAGCTCGTTACAATTATATTAGGCTGTATTTATGTTTCTTTCCTTTTTTTATTTTGATAAACTTTCTGTGAATCTGTTGCGCCGCTGTTTGTGTTTCGTTATAAAGAAACTGCCATGGTGCCGTTCACTATTTAACCACTAGGCGGTGCACCATCATAAAAAAAAAGGAAACGTGGCTTGCTTTCAATTCGGTTTCCAGCATCAGTCACACACACAGATTCAGATTTCACACTGACACATTTTAAAATAGATGAAACGCTGCAGCCAGGTTTTTAGAAGCTGGATTTCCCACACATGCAGTAAACAGTTGGAACAGTGAATATCAGAGGCATTCAACATGCTCCTTTTGAAATCTCTTTAAAATGAGGTCATAAATGAGCTGAAAATAAGCAATAAACAGTGTTGATCAATGCACAAGATTCTAATGTGCAAATGTATAAGCACTCTCTTCTTTAACCATCATGACTCTTATGTTTTGACAACAGTTCCAGTGAACATCTGTCTCTGCTCAGGGCCACATCCCAAAGGTTTGGCACTCTGTTCAGGCTGGCTGTTAATACTTTGGTATTTAAAGGTCAGCTCTAAGGTCACTGTGACCTATGAATCAAATGGACCTCAACAAATGCAAGCTGTGTGTTTGGAGTGGGATCTTTGTAGCTGGACGTATAATAATGCTAAATATGGAATCTGGGTGCAGGTGGTGTTATGTCAGGTCTCTCCTCCATGGCGTACACGTCCATCCATCCATCTATTTTATTTTGTTTAATCCTATACTAAGGACAAATTCATCCAGGACAGGGCGCTATATAGGGGCAATTTAGAGCAGCCAATTCACGTTAAATCCATGTTTTTTGGACGGTGGGAAGAAACGGGAGAACCTGGAGGAAACCCACATCGACATGGGGAGAACATGAAAACTCCTGGATTGAGATTTAAACCTGGATCCCCAGCCCCAAGGGGCGAACACGCTAAAACCACTAAGACCTGTATACGAGCCATCAATGCATTTCATTTTCTAAGTCACTTATGCTAATTTGAGTCACAGGGTTGTGAGAACCTATCCCTGCATTCATTGGGCCAAAGGTGGGAAAACACCCTGGGCATGTCATCATACCAATGCCACGCAGTCACATTATAACAAACGACAAAATCATTCACACCTGGGGCAGTTAAATTTTTTTATTCACTGGACTGGATCTCAGAGATAACCTACACAGATATTCCATCCAGGTATCTGTCTGTAATGCTCACACCTTCAGAATTTGAAGAAACCATATATAATTTGAAAGCAAATAGTGGTAGACATTAGGGAGTTGCAAACAGTTTTGAAATTGTTTTACAGATATTCATTATGATAAAACTGCTATGATAAGTAAAGTTTAGTTGTCTGCACTCTTACACTAAAAAGATGCTTAAATGTGACAACAGTCTAGCTGCATCTTTGATGTGTCCAGACTCCCTACTGCTTTCATCATACATTGGTATGCTGTGCATGTCTCATGTGCTCTGATCTGCAACCTAGTACCATCAGTGTCTCCTGCAGCTGAAAGCATTAACAGCCCTGTTGTTTCTAGATGCATTTGTATTTGCATTTCTGCGCCATAATAAATATACAAATCATTAATAATAAAAAGCTCCAAGCATCTGTAATCTTAATTAATTACTGTCTGTGCAAATTTCTTACATTTGCCTCATATTTTTATTTGAATAGAATTCCTTTTAATTCATTCATTATCTCCCGCTTTATCCTCTATTAGGGTCGCGGTGGGGTTCCTCATGCCCATCCAGGGGAGAACGTTTCGGACGCTGGGCAGATAGACCCAGGACAGGGCGCCAATCCATTTCTGGGCACACACTTACTCACACAAACACACTCTATATGGGGCAATTTTGAGAATAGAATTCCTTTTATATTTGCAAAAGAAAATGAAATTAAAGTTTAAACTTTATAAGAAAAGTTTAGGTTGTCACTTTAAGTTGTTAGTTCTATTCTAATACAATTACATTTCTTAATTTACTCTCAAATGTAATTTTAATGTATTTATTTTTCAGAGGTTTCCAATATTTAGATGCATTCTGGTTTTATTTGTGATTTTATTATGAAAGGATAGTTTTACAGTGGTTGAGTGAAGAGCACTGTAACAGGGCAGCCTATGTCCTTTTGGAATAGAGTTTGCATGTTCTCCTCTTGTTTGTGTAGGTTCTTTTTATAGTGATAAAGCATGTATGTCAGACAATTTAAGATAGCGATTTGACCAGAGATAAGTGTTGTGAGTGCTGGGATAGTCTTTAGCACCCCTTAAGTCCCTCAGTAAGGGTGAGCAGGTTACATAATAAATAAAACCTAACATAAATTAAGCAATAAATAAAAAGGTAATGCAGTGGGTAGATTTTACCCCACAGCAAGAAGGCCATTGATTCATTGGGGTGCCATTGGAATTTACTATAGCTTTTCTCCGGGCGCTCTATATTTCCTCCAGAGTTGATAGAAATCTAGGGCAAGATGAAGATAAATAAAGTGTGAATGTGTGACTGATGTGTTTGTCTGTGTGTCTGCCCTATGATGTCTGGCAGGTTGTTCAGAGTTTCCTCACCTGTCACACAATGAGAGCAGGAATATGATTCAGGGCTTATTTTTGCCCTTTCTGTTTCTATTATAACTAATGACATACAATATTATTATTATTATTATTATTATTATTATTTATTTATTAATTTTTTTTTATGGGTGGCATGGTGGCTTAGTGGTCGCACCTTTTCTCACGTGTCCCTGTGGGTTTCCTCCAGGTTCTCCGGTTTCCTCCTATAGTCTTTTAGGCTAACATGGATTAACATTGATTCAAGGCGAATTGACGGTTCAAAATTGCCCTATCTTAATTTCCCCTATATAGTGTCTGTGTGTGATTGTGTGAGTGAGTGTGTGTGTCCAGTGATGAACTAGTGTTCCCCCCCCTGGATGGGGAAACCCCCCCTCAACCCTGGTCCCTAGTAAAGGATTAAAAAAATAATGGTATTATTATTATTATTATTATTATTATTATTATTATTATTATTATTATGGGTGGCACGGTGGCTTAGTGGTTAGCACGTTCGCCTCTCAGCGCTAGGGATTCCCGGTTTGAATCCCCATCTGGGTGGAGTTTCCATGTTCTCCCCGTGTCCGTGTGGGTTTCCTCCGGGTTCTCCGGTTTCCTCCCACAGTCTAAAAACATGGATCAAGTCAATTGAGTTCTCCAAATTGCCCCATGTAGAGTGTGTTTGTGTGCGTGTCTGTGTGAGTGAGTGTGTGCCCAGCGATAGATTGGCGCCCTGTCCTGGGTGTATCTGCCCAGCGCCCGAAACTTTCTCCACTGGATGGGCATGGGGAACCCCCCCGCGACCCTAATAGAGGATAAAGTGGAAGATAATGAATGAATGAATGAATGAATGAATGAATTATTATTATTATTATTATTATTATTATTATTATCATTATTATTATTATCATAGTAGGATTAGTAGTGGTGATAGGTGCATCAGTGCATTGAATTAGCGACAAACAGAACAATTATAATCAAAAGTTATTATTAGAACTATAAATGAGATGTGCTGAGTGATGATCAGTTAACAGAATCAAATCAAAACTGAGCAGGTATTTTCTCGCAGCGCAAGGAGTGGGCGGGGCTCAGACTCATGTGGGCGTGGCGTTACTATGCGTTACTAAGGAAGGGCGAGGCTTGGCTGAAGCGGGCTGGCAGCGGTGGTGCACTACACGCACACACGCAGTAACACACACAGTAACACACGCACACACACGCACGCAGGTGGAGGAGTTGCTGGTGGAGGTCAGCGCTGATCTGCTTTCGAGGCGGAGATTTTTCTTTTTTTTATTTCAAATCCAAGCTTTTCTCTGTGGATTTTGTGTCACTGGAGCGACGCCGGCAGCGGGAGGACAGGGATAGGCCGAAGTGCGCTGTGTTTACGGAACAGGTAAGTTTCTGCGGGACTGTTTCAGATGGTCGCTGGTGTGGAATGAGGAGGAGGAGGAGGAGGATGATGATGATGGTGGTGATGATGATGATGATGATGATGGTGATGACGTGATAAGCCTGTTATTCCGGTAATGTGCAGCGGGAGCTGCGGCTGTGATCGGTGGATGTTGGGGACGGACAGTGTGATCTGTGGAGCTTTTCTCGCTTAGCTGCGGAACTGAAGCGAGGCGTGCTGAAGGCTAACTTCTCCGCCTGCTTTTAGCGAGTTTGCAAAGCTTACATGAACTAATCGTGACCGTTTGAACGCGTGCGACTCGTCCCTGCAGTTGGCGACGCTTCTGGTTTTCTCTGCGCACACTGTCGCTTGTATCTGAAGCTCTGAATCTTTCTATCAACTTCCATTCTATCTCCAGGTATTAGCCGGTTAGCCTCAGACCTCGGGCTAACAGCTCCAGCGCTTTAAACTAGTCAACAATTACAAACACCAAAGCTACGACATAACCCACATGACCTTAATCAATCGATTCGCACTTTAAACTTAAGGAAAGTTAAAGTGCTATTTAATACAGCCCCTACTGGAAATGCTAGGGCTTGGCGAGGTGACGACATGCTTCTAATGACGTCACGACCCACTTTCTGAGATCATCAAGGCTATTTCTTCTGTAACGCTGCAGACTCACTACACCTTTAACTAACAAGCTAATGAGTCCTGGAATCCGAGTGTTTGATCTCTGCTCTGTGGCCTTATTAAACACGTACAGTGGCACTTTGATCACATTACACTTGATTTGTAACTGTAACTAAATGGAAATGGAAGATTGTAAGATCAGGTTTTCTAAAAAAAAATTCTAAATTTCTAAAAAAAAATACTTTAAATTACCTTGGTTGCATGAAACCGTAAGCTTTATTAAAGGTATGAAGACCTGAACTCATGTACACTAAGCATTTTTGTAGTTGGAAAACATTCATTCTTTCATTAACTCCCGCTTTATCCTCTATTAGGGTCGCGGTGGGGTTCCCCATGCCCATCCAGGGGAGAACGTCTCGGGCGCCGGGCAGATAGACCCAGGACAGGGCGCCAATCCATTGCTGGGCACACACTCACTCACACAGACACACTGTATATGGGTCAATTTGGAGAATTCAATTGACTTGATCCATGTTTTTGGACTGTGGGAGGAAACCGGAGAACCCGGAGGAAACCCACGCAGACACGGGGAGAACATGGAAACTCCACCCAGATGGGGATTCGAACAGGGAATCCCTAGCGCTGAGAGGCGAAGGTGCTAACCACTAAGCCACCGTGCCAGTTGGAAAACATGATAATTATATTAGAAGAGTAACAGAACAGATAAATATCAGGACTCAAGTCTTGTTTAGATCAGTGCAGTGGCTCTGGGTAGTACTATCATTTAACAGCAAAAGGGTCTTAGGTTCAAGGTCTTTCTGTTTGTAGTTAACATGTCTCTTCATTGCTATGTGGGTTTCTTCCCAGACTCTAAAGACATGTAGTGCAGGTAATTTAGAGATCATAAATTGCCCAGGTGATTGTAGAGCTGCCTGTAAAGGAAAAGCAACCTGCCTCGGAAGTTTTACCCATTTTGCACACAATGTTTTCTGGGATGGGACCCCCCCTACCCCCACGACACTGATCACGATTAGAGGCTCAAAAATTAACTAATGTGCAAATAGTGTTTAATAACCTTATTAATTTCTGTGTTTTCTGTTTTTTTTACTGTTACAAAGTCTTTGGATACTTTAGGACCAAAAAAATGTAAACCTTTTTAAAGGTGGTTTCGGGTGGACCTTTTTTTGTTAAAGGTTGGGAATGGGGGGGGGGGGGGGTTACATCCCCCCCCCCCCCCCCCCCCCCCCCCCCCCCCCCCCCCCCCCCCCCCCCCCCCCCCCCCCCCCCCCCCCCCCCCCCCCCCCCCCCCCCCCCCCCCCCCCCCCGGGAAGTGAACGTCTCACCCCTTCATGAGACCTCATATTATCTTATATATATATATATATATATATATATATATATATATATGTGTGTTTTTCTGTATCTGTGGTTATAGCTGATATTTATACTAACAGAACACACCCAGTTTCTTTGAAAATGCCGCCCATTCCCACCGCTTTATGTTTCAATTAACTGAATATAGTTTTCTTAAGCTTTCAAACTGAATGATGATTTATGAGAGTTAATATAATAATGGATTAATGTCCAAAAACTGATTAGATTAAATTTGACACATTTTGCTTTAAATCTACACATAACTTATGTTTATTTATTGAACTTAAACATTTACACTTAAGGCATAATGTGTGTGAGGCTTTTGTATGAAAACAGTGATTTTTAACTAACAGATAAATAACTAATAATTAATAACCTTATCTGTTGACCTAAACCCACTCAAATTGCATATAAGTAGAGGAAAAAATTAATATAAAAAATTAATATAATTAAGTTTTAAACAATCACCCGATGTTAAATCCATCTCTGATATTAAATTATTGAATTATGAACAAAATAGCCCTTCATTAGAATGATTTACATTATGCTATTTAAAATACTTAATAATAGCCCAAACTGTATCATTGGTAATAAGAGAGCACCTAACCAGCACACTTGCATTGGCTTTATGGGTCCAGTTTAAATGCAGGGTAGTGCAGTGTTGGAGGAGAGGATCTGACTGGCAGTCATAACAAACTAACAAAGGCTTTCATTGGGACTGAGGTTAGGACCCTGATCAGAGCCCTGGACTTCCTCAACATTAAACTCCTTACATCATGACTATCAATGATGGTCATCGAGGAAAATGTCACCACAATCTACTACATTGCATATTCTGTTGACTGCAGTTCAGCGAGTCATTTGTGCATCCAAAGTGGAGTATATGAGTGATGTGGAGTGAAAGCAGAGTTTATTTAAATCTATGAATGGTGAACACAATTGTGGGAGACTGTCGTGACTAAAAGAGGTTTAACAGTCTAAAACATTCTCATATATTGTTGTACACAAGTTAATATGTTTTGCCCTTTAAAAACTAATATCAGCGAGCAATAAGTAAGTCGCTTTGGATAAAAGCGTCTGCTAAATGACTAAATGTAAATGTAATGTATGACATGGATAATAGTGAGATTAAAATACATAACCTGGGAGTTGGGAGAAAGTTATTACTAAACGTATATAGCTGATAAGAGAGGAACTGTAAAGACAATGACGAACATGCAAACTCTGCACAATAAGGGCGCAGGATTCCATCCATCCTTTATCTTCAACTTAATCCTCTGCTGGGTTCACTGGTTTTTGGGCGCTAGGCAGATGCACCCTGGACAGGGTGCCATTCCATCGCTGGACACACACACTCACTCATTCACACACACGCAAGGGCAATTTAGAGTTCTGCTTATGCTTATGTTAAGTTGGCATGTTCTCCCTATCTGCGTAAGCTTTTTCCAACTTCCTAAAACATGTTAGAATTTAGACTGATCATAATAAATCACTCTACAGGATGTTTCAGTCTGGTCCAAAAAGTGGGCTGCTTCAGGACAATCACATTGTGGCTTTGAAAGAAATCTAGGGCTAGCTTTGCCATTCCCAAATGTGAAGCAGTTAAACATGATGAGGGTTATATTGAGGGGATGTTGGGTTAAATTTTACACCACAAAAAAAACAAAAAAACACTTGACCATAAATTCCAAAAGGTCATCAGGAGAAAAGTTAATACTTGACTGCAAACTCTCAACTGGTATAGTGTTTTTACATGATGCTGCGCAACAGACCAGCACAGTCTGTATTGTTTGTGTTCATGGAGCCAAATCAGTGGTTAAATAAATAAACAAATCTTGATTTGTTGTGGCTGGTTACTCGTAAACAGCTGGCTCAAGGATGGCTGTCGATCTCTGTCATTAAGATAGCACATTTCATTCATTCATTCATCTTCCGCTTTATCCTCTATTAGGGTCGCGGTGGGGTTCCCCAATGCCCATCCAGGGGAGAACCTCTCGGGCGCTGGGCAGATACACCCAGGCAGGGCGCCAATCCATCGCTGGGCACACACTCACTCACACACAAACACACTCTATATGGGGCAATTTGGAAAACTCGATTGACTTGATCCACGTTTTTGGACTGTGGGAAGAAACCGGAGAACCCGGAGAAAACCCACGCAGACACGGGTAGAACATGGAAACTCCACCCAGATGGGGATTCGAACCGGGAATCCCTAGTGCTGAGAGGCGAACGTGCTAACCACTAAGCCACCGTGCCGCCTATAACACATTTTCTTTTGTGATTTAATATTTAAATATAGTCAACAAGCACAACATTTATTCATTACGTTCCACTTAATCCCCTACTAGGGTCACATGGAGGAGTTCCCTTGCCTATCTAGGAGAGAGCAATTCTGGCCCTGGCCAGAAGCACCCAGGACAGGGTGCCAAGCTATCGCTGGGCACACACTTACTCTCTCGCACAAACACACACACTCACTTTACAGAGGTAATTTAGAGCAGCCAATTGAGGGGGGCCACCTTGAAGGGCGGCACGGTGGCTTAGTGGTTAGCACGTTCGCCTCTCAGCGCTCTGGGTGGAGTCTCTTCTTCCCGTGTCGGCCCGGGTTTCCTCCGGGTTCTCCAGTTTCCTCCCACAGTCCAAAAACATGGATCAAGTCATTTGAATTCTCCAAATTGCCCCATATATAAAGTGTGTCTGTGATTGAGTGTATGCCCAGTGATAGATTGGCACCCTGTCCTGGATGTATCTGCCGAGACGTCCCCTGGATGGGCATGGGGACCCCCCCCCCGCGACCCTAGTAGAGGATATAGCGGAAATCTTAATATAGTCTACTTTTAGTAAAGATGTGTTTTGTGCCTTGTGCCATGGTGACATAACCATGTAGAATCAGGAAAGTGTTTTGAAATTTTTCGATCAACCTTTGACGGATATGCAAATGTCTTACTATGAAACACCATGAAGCCCTCACCCTGACAAATTTATTTGTAAAGAAAATGACAAAACCACCATTTTTGTTGATTAATTAATATATTTCTTTTCGTAGCCAGTGATATTTTGGGATGTTTGTGGTATAGATTTGGCTAATGCCAGTGTTAAAGTGTTATCTATGGAAAATTTTGTACAAATAAAGATCAGTGTTCTTTCACCCATGCTCTGTACAGGCCATACTAAAAATCTGTATTGTTATACACTCATAGTTGACTAATGCATGCATGCAGCATGTAAGATATGCTTCTGGCCAATGTTTGGCCTTAAAAGGAAAGATGAGTACCATGGCTTTAGGTGAAATATGAAGTAAAGTGTAGTGACAGGAAAAAAACAGTTTGCTTAGTCTGCTGTGTAGGATTCAGATTTGCTGATTTTAAAATATTCTGGATGAAATATCACTGACACAAAGCTTGTTCTGCATCCTAACATGCTGAACACTTTAAAATTAAAATGATCCAGTCACCCATTTCTTCTCTCTAGGAATGAAAAAGTGGAATTGATTTGTCCCTACATTCCACTGAAGGTGAACAAACAAAGGGTTCACACATATTTCAAAGAGTGTTTTCACATAGACACAAATGAAGAGGCCCTTATCTGTTTCACTGTGAGCAGAGGCAAAAAAAACGCTCCCGGTTACCAAACAAACACAACCCATTTTCAGAACAAAAGGTCACTAATCTAATCATTACCACAGGTCTTACTATGGGGTTAATAGATAGAATGAGATAATATGGGATGTTACTATTTTTGTTCCAATCAGGGGCCAAAATCTCAACTCTTATATATTATCCATAGACAGACAAGATGATGCATCATGAGGATAGACAAGTGTTGCAGTGTTGCAGTTGGTGTTACCTTATATACACTTACCAAGAAGACACAGGAAGGTATGATATCCAGCAGTGCTTGCAAATACAAAAAAATTAGGATCTGGGGTTGCTGCAGTTCTGGGTTCAGCAAAGTTATGCGCGCAAATAATGAGCTCAGATGACAACCTTATGACAAATACTGATTGACAAGGTTATTCTTTCAATAGATATTTTTTTTGCCTGATTTGCATTAGCATATTGCAAGATGACAATGCCAGAATTCATTGGGCTCAGATTGAGAGAGTTGTTCAGCAAGCAGGAGACCTCATTTTAAAACATTGGTTGACCGTGACAGAGTTCAGATCTGAACCCTATTGACAATTGAAAATCTTTGGAGTGTGCTGGAAAAGACTTTGTGCAGTGTCCCAAATCTCCCATCATCAATCCAAGCTCTTAGTGAGAAATGAATGTAAGGCTGATGCCATTCAGTTAAAATATGAAGGTGGACTGTCCATGTGAGGGGTAAATAATCAATAATGTTCTTTTGATATATCCATAATATATTTGCTAGCATGTTATGAAGATTGTGCAGCCCTTAATTTGTTAAGATGTTAAAGTATCTGCGGGCTGGCCAAACTGTTAAAACAGTGCCTAATAATCTAGTTAAAACATTTCTTTAGTAAATCAGCTATTAACATTTAAATTTATTTCAAAGACTTTCCTCATTTAACATTTAGCTCAATATTTGAGTTTTTGACTCCTTTTTTTGTGAAAAAGTCAGGAAAAAATATGAAGTTGTATGATTTTAATAGATATGTACCCATATATGAATGAATCCGGTTTAATGTTTATTTTTACACATTAAATCAGATTTAAAATATTAGATTTCTATGTGTGATAATTTTGTGTTTTTATGCCCATTTTGTGTTTTTATGCCCATATTTGGCCTCATCAGCATGATGTTCTTTAGCAAAAATGAATGGGGATTTTAAAATATTGCCTCAGTCAAGTTCTGTGTTAAATAAAAATGTTCAGAACCAGATTTTTTTTTCTGTGTACTTTTTATCACTATATTCCCCAAATTACAAGAGTGTTTAGTAATCATAATAGAAATATGTATTTTGATTGACAGCTATGGAACATGTTTGTTAAATGTCCCCAGTTTGTGGTAAATAAGTAACTGAAGGAAAATTATTGCTTCATTCAGTATTTATGGTTATTGAGACTAACTGCTGATATTTGAATAGTGCTTTATACAACCCAATTTTAACCCCTTTAGCTAATGCATATTTACTACCTCTAGAAGTTAATCATCCAATCATCATCCGTATTAAAACCTCTGTCAAACAGTTGGAATGGAACAACAACAAGGGGTGAAGCTGTAGCTGCTGCTCTAAGGCATACTGAGAGCATCCTGCTGCCCGCTGCGTCGGATTCATTGTCCTGATTAAATACTGAGCTCACACTTCCATGCTGTTCTGCAGTATAACTACAGTCAGTCAGATGCATCCTGCAGGTTACTTTTATTCATTTTCAGTTTCTTGTTGTGCTAGTCAAGTCAAGTGTGGTTCACGTGGCGCTCTCTTGAGTGTCATGTATTTTGGTTTATATTTCTCACATATTAGCAAACAATGGCAGCTTGGCATTAACAATTACAGGTTTCTGCTATATAGGTAAAATGTATGACAAACCTTTCTCAAAAATAATCCATCCATCCATCATTATCGTAGGCTTAATCCTTTACTAGGGTCGTGGTGGGGGGTGGGTTCCCGATGCTCATCCAGGGGAGAATGTTTTGGGCACTGGGCAGAAATAAATTTTTTTTTATAATAACAATTTTTCTATTTTGGCTGAATAAGTAAAATTTTTGTGATTATTTTATATCAAACAATGACATTTTTAATTACGCACAGTGAGTTACTGTAGAATGTTAAGTTTCTTAGCATTTATTGAATTTAGATTTTAACTATCACTGTTGGAAATGATTAAAAAAAACACATAAGTACATATTAGAGACATTGAATGTGATTAGAGTCCGTTAGTGAGGGGAAAAAAGTAAGGATATAAATTCATATATTAATACTACACAATAGAAATTACAGTATTACAGGGATGTGTGTAAAATGTAAATGGAGAGTATGTTGTGTAATTCTCATAAGTAATCAACCAACAGTTTATTTTTTAATCAGGGAAGTCCATTGCTGATTTGCATGCAATAAACTGAGTGACTTAATTGAGCTCTGTGCAGAGTTCGAGGTTGCCTTGGGTAAAGCCTTTCTGCTCAGCAATAATACTTAATTTGAATTTACTTGTCCAGTGAGGTAATTTGTGTTGAAGCTGTGGTAAACAAGAGCTTTCCATCAGTTCAGTGTTGAGACTTGTCTGGTTAAACACAGACTCAGTCACAAACAAACCACCCAAACACACTCCGTGTTGAGAAAGAGCTTAGATTACAACACGACGGATAACCTGGAGTTATCAGAAGTGAGATGTCTGACATGAACGAAGGTTGACTAAGTGGCTAAGCTGTTTTGGAAAAAAGGCACACCATAACTTGTTAATCTCAGACATTTTCAGTTTAATTATGCATACAAGTAGCATACGTCAGTTTTCCAAACTGGTGTTTCAAATTTGAGCTTATAAATTTTTGGCTAACACAGAACAAAATGACCATTGCCAAAATATCAAACATGTTTTGTTACAGTGTTTTAAATGTATTTAATTGTGTAAATTAAATAGGCTGATTCTGGGTTGTCAAAGAAATGAAAAATTTATAAACAGCAGTCAAATATTTACTGAGAGCTAAACCTGTTTAACATCCCAGAAGGCATATTAACAAAATGACATGTAATTTAAAATGTAAATTGACTTAAATAAATAAAAATAAAACAAATTTTTTTTTTGCTCGCTTTAAAAATCCAGCATGATCATATTACTAATTATAAAGTAAAAACAAGTGTTTTATTTGTTTATTGATTAATGTATTAGTTCTGTAACAGACCACTGAGAAAATGTAACATACGTTTTGTCTATGAATACAGACGACATGTTTACTGCATTTACAGAGAACCTCACTTTACACAGATTTATATCATATTATGAAATTAAGGTTTGTGTTTTTTAAGGAGGATTTGGACATGACCACTAAGAGTAGAAATTAAAAAGTGTGTTTTTGCATGCATGCTTTTTTAAAATCTTTAGGCTTAAATGCTTGAAACTGAATAAAAGCTAAGAAACGTCAACATGCTTGGTAACCCACTGTGAAAAAAAATAACATGGTAAAGTTAAACTACAGAAAATATATTATTAGAAATGCCACTGTTTAATTGTCTTTTCACTTATTTGGGGAAAAATGGTTGCCCTTATATTTGGAACATCCTTAAAAATAATGTGAAAAAGGAAATTGATGTTAATAAGTTTTACTGCTTTGTGTTTGTTACGTTTTTATGTCATGTTATGATTTTTTTTTGACAATTATTACAGTTATAACATCTTAACTGTAACATTATTTACACAGTTACCTATTTTCAACCACAGTTCTTTCTTCACATCATTATTATTTGATGGCTGCTGTGAGAATAAAACATGAGTGCAGTGTTTTTTTTCTGAGAAAATAACAAATGTGTTACTCTGTTATCTGTTTCGGGTTTATTCTCCATTTAGGCCAAATGCAATCAGGAGAGGTGTTTAAAAATACAAATTCGAAATCGTTCAGTGGGTTTTCTAAATGACTAGTTGACTACTAGCTCTGTAAAGCCCTCTGTAATTAAGCTTGCAGAAGGCCCCATCTAATTTATTCTAGACTGTCTCATTTTTGTGTATGTCTGGATAACAAACAGCCTTTAGTGATACTAAATGTAGATGCACTGATGTACCCGATATATGAATATAAGTACTCAAACAAATGATTTTTAATTGTGTAAATGTATTAAATCAAACAAACAATGTAGTCAATTAGGGATAGAAATTTGTATTAAAGTTAGCCCATCCAAGCCTTAATGTTTTCTCCTAATGAGTGTTTGATCTTCTAATGATCATCTACATGTAGGATCTGTACCTGTCAGAATTGATTATGCTTTTGGTCTGATGGAATAGGACCGAGCTGCGTATGATCAAATCTCCTCTTTCTCATAAGATCCCACTATAAAAGCTCTCAAGTTTAAAACTGTTATTAATTGCAATGGAAAGATAAAAAAGTATAAAACCACAACAGGAGTTATCACACACCATACACTCCAGATACCATACTTTTAAAGTTCATTCACAAACTTGTTTGAGTGTGTTTTAAGTGCAGTCTCAAGTCTTCACTGGTTTTGTCTGAGCTGAATCTCTGGCAGCAAGAATGAATCATAAAAAAGGAAAAAAAAGATAATTATGGCGGCACGGTGGCTTAGTGGTTAGCACGTTCGCCTCCCAGCACTAGAGATTCCCGGTTCCAATCCCCATCTGGGTGGAGTTTCCATGTTCTCCCCGTGTCTGCGTGGGTTTCCTCCGGGTTCTCCGGTTTCCTTCCACAGTCCAAAAACATGGATCAAGTCAATTGAGTTTTCCAAATTGCCCCATATAGAGTGTGTCTCTGTGAGTGAGTGTGTGCCCAGCGATGGATTGGCGCCCTGTCCTGGGTCTATCTGCCCAGCGCCCACCGCGACCCTAATAGAGGATAAAGCGGGAGATAATGAATGAATAATTGAAAGATAATTATTACCAATGTATTTAATTAGTCATTCATTGGATTTGTTTTTGCACGTTATGTCGTGGAGCTGCTCACTTACTGTATTAAAACCTTGAATCACAGCAGATGTAGCGAAGTTCAGTAATGACAAAAACACTAAAACAAAAAAAAGAATGAATGAAGAATCGATGAATGAAGAGCAGTAAGTCTTATGATGCATTTTGAAATAAAATATTCATCTGTCCTCTAGATAAGTCTTCTCAGTTATCTAGCAGTTTGCCTGTGATCTGTGAACTTAAATGATCTGTTTAGTCAATGTTACACCATTGTGAATTTAACTAGCTGACTAATGATGGTAAAATATAGCATAATTAATGTTGGGTTCAGTCTTAACTCATTTTCTATGGTCTGGTTGAGGGAACATGGTCTGCCAAGTAGTTTCTTTTGTAATATTCCATTTAATTGACTTTGATCATTTTAATCAAAACTAACTAAGAAGTACCTCAATTTAACTCCAAGTCTTTTCACAAAGAGTGTTTGGAAGAAAGCCCCCATTTTACATGCTTTTAACTAAGAAACGAAGAGGCTTTATTGTTATTAAACTTTTCAAACAGAAATATATAGCTTTTTTTCTTTAATTGCTGTTTGATTTAGAATCACTGGTGAGTGGCACAGTGATTTTTAAAACTTGTGTGTCACAGCAAGAAATTCCTGATTTATTCGTTGTGGTGTTTGTGTGTTCTCTTTGTGTCTGCGTGAGTGACCTGAGCTCCTTTTTTCCTTATAGTGCATAATCACTCTATGTAAGCTGGCAGTGCTTAATTTATGTTTTTGTGTCTGTGTCCTTCCTGCAGTTGCCTGGCCTTTTGCTCTATGAGAGCTGGGATAGGCTCTAGCACACCCATATGAATCTGGTCAGTTATGTAGATTGGAAAATAAACGAATGACAGAAAACAGTATCTTCAGTTTCCTACAAGTTCCCAGAAAAAACCCACACAGATATAGAGAGAATAAATGTTACACAAAAGGTATTTTGTCTTTTTGACCAGGAAGTAAACCAAATGTTCATCATCTCGTCATAAGGAAGATATTTTTGTGTCTTATCTGCTTACTTAAAAACAGATTTGACTGTGTGATCCATTAAATAAATAACAGTGACTTGCGGCTAAAATGTCAGGAAGTTACACTAAAGCTTTTATTAAACTGCTTTACATATGGTCTTCAATTTAATCTGAATTCAAACCTACCTCTGAGTCTTGAGTTTCTTAAGCGTATTATAGCTTTTCGGGCGGCATGGTGGCTTGATGGTTAGCACGTTCGTCTCTCAGGTTCGAATCCTAATCTGGGTGGAATTTCCATGTTCTCCCCGTGTCCGTGTGGGTTTCCTCTGGGCTTTCCGGTTTCCTCCCACATTCCAAAAACATGGATCAAGGTCAATTTAATTCTCCAAATTGCCCCATATAGAGTGTGTGTGTGTGTGAGTGAGTGCCCGGTGACAGATTGGTGCCCTGTCCTGAGTGTATCTGCCCAGCGCCCGAAACGTTCTCCGCTGGATGGGCATGGGGAACCCTAGTTGAGGATAAAGTGAAAGATAATGGATGGATGTATTATAGCTTTTCATATTATGCACATTTTCTTTTTATGAAATGTTTACCGCAAAACAATTCTTATTTTGTATTCAGATACATTTTTGAGAGAAATGGGGTCGTGAACGGCAGATAGCGTGTCTGGCTGTTAATTGGTGGACTGAAATCTCTCCACTGAAACAAAATGTTCTGGAAATATTAGTGCCTGCAGAAATGCAAGTTCCATAATAAAACTATTTGGAAAGATTTTTAATGAGTCACTTCTGTACATCATGTGCAGTGCTTCATCTAGTTTCATTGCTGTGTTCAACTCCGAAGACATTTGCACCGAAGTGTAATAGTTAGTTTTGTAGGTAAATGCATTTAAATAACTGAAGCAAATTTAATTGATTGCTAATATTAATAAGTAATTTCTCAAATTGAGTGGGATCTATAACTTAACGCTGCATTAGGTACTAATATCCACATTGAGTATGGTAATAGTAGTCGTGAAGTCGTCATCTGCTAATATATTTTTACAAGTGGAGCACTGTCTGTAATGTGGTGTTGAGAATGTAGGCTGTACGTCTGTGACAACCTGAGGCTGTATACCTACCGCAGCAAAGGGCCAGTCTTCCAAAGGTCCTCGATCACTGCTTCACTGTTGCCTTTGCCCGAGTTACCCAAGTGCACAGTTTTTTTTAATTGCGATATTAAAAGTATTAAATGCAATTTTGTTATTTTCTCTTTATTAATTGCTGCATGACAGGCAGTTCAAAGTATTTTTAATTATTGATCTTATAATTAGTTATATTTATAATGTGACTCTCACTGTCATATTAAATATTAACAGTCTGAACACCCACATTCTATGAAGCGGCTGCCAGTTGCCCTTTGTGTTCTCATAATGGACACTGAAGGTCTTTATACATTCAGATCAGAGCAGACTGTGGGAGGAAAACTCTTGAAGGAACCCCATACAGAAGAGAAGGGAGAACATGCAAACTCCAAAAAAGAAAATTGTCCATTTTATCCAGAAATCGAATCCAAGGTCCTTTTGTTTTGAGGTTAGAGTGCTAACCACTGCACCACAGTGCCACCCAGGTTGCTGCTCTAACTGTAATGTTATACCATCATGGTAATGACTACAAAAAAGAGGCCAGTGCATCAGCTCACTCTGGGGGTATCTGTTTCAAAAACAAAGAACGCTGCAAAATCAACATAACATTGCTTCACTGAACACAGAATTAAGGATTTACCAAGGCTGTCCTTATCCCCTGACTAAGAGTCATTAGGGAGAAGCATCTATTAAATCTGTAAGATCTGGAGCAGTTGGCAAAAGAAGAATGATCCAAAATTCCAGCACGGAGGTGTCGAAAACTCATTAATGAATACAGGAAGGAATTGAATTGTTTATTATTTTAAAAGGGTGTGCAGATGTTAAATTAAGGGTTTTATCCAGTTCATTTCTGAAGTTCTATGTAAAATTAAATGCAATCGGATTTTTTCTTTATTTTGTTTGGTTCCAGTGCAAATAAGACAGGTAACCATGTGAATAACAAAACATTCAGGGAAAAAGTGGTACATTTTCTCGAAAAAAACAAAACAAAACAAAACAGTGCGTCGGTTTTTGGCCATTTATAGAGAACTGTATTTCCGTTCATTGTACTCGATTATAATATAATGTTCTACCATGTTTACACTTTTTATTTTTATTTATTAATTTTTTTGCTGATGAGCGGAAAGAGTTTGTTTTTAGAGCCTTTTCGATTTTTGTCCAGCATTTTCTTTCAGTTGAGTAATGATGTCCAAATAATGCAATGATGATTCACTTCAGTGGTCAGTTACAGTCCTTTGCTTCCACTATTAAAAAAAAAAATTAAAAAATGGTGCTTTGATACAAATGAAGCGGTCAGAGATGTGCATTTATTGTTAAAATGTCACAGCTGGACAAACAGTTCAGTCAATCAGATTTAAGGACCAGAACTACCAATTTTATAAATATATTTAAACTAAAATAATTACATTTAACAACATGTAAAACATTAACTGTGACTTGGATTATATTACATTTTGCATGGATGAATGGATTGAAAAATAGATATGAACCAAAATGAATTTTTACATCTGAAACGAAACAAAATAAGCAATTTGGTTATATACTGAACATGTTTTTTCACAGCAAATCTTTTTTTTTTTCCTGTTGGCTGAATTAAGTGTAGACGTGAGAGGCTTATGATGCAGAGCAGGTAAATGGCAACACTTTCCTGTGCTTCATTCATTCATTCATTCATTATCTCCCGCTTATCCTCTATTAGGGTCGCGGTGGGGTTCCCCATGCCCATCCAGGGGAGAACGTCTCGGGCGCTGGGCAGATAGACCCAGGACAGGGCGCCAATCCATCGCTGGGCACACACTCACTCACAAAGACACACTCTATATGGGGCAATTTTGAGAATTCAATTGACTTGATCCATGTTTTTGGACTGTGGGAGGAAACCGGAGAACCCGGAGGAAACCCACGCAGACACGGGGAGAACATGGAAACTCCACCCAGATGGGGATTCGAACCGGGAATCCCTAGCGCTGAGAGGCGAATGTGCTAACCACAAAGCCACCGTGCCCCTTCCTGTGCTTATTGTCTCTAATTATCTCTACTCCTGTGTGATAGTAAAAGGAGGCTGTGAGCGGGCTGTAGGGAGCGAGAGGATTGGCTACATGAGATGGTGTACCTTTATGCTTGAGGCTAAAATATTAAAATGCCATTAAAGCCCAGTACTAACTGAGTTTGTGAGTGCCGGTACCTTTGGCAAAATCATGCCTTTCTGTTTGATGCATCCATCTGTCTCCTGGTGTTACACCTAAAAACCTAACCTAAACCTAAAAACAGTTACATATTCATTCATGTTTTTGAAAGAAATGAAGTATTTATGATTATTTTTAGCATCCCAAAGAACATAACAAAGGAACAAATCAATAAATTAATTCTCCTACATGAAAAACTAAATAAAAATATGTAAATCAAATAAATTACATAAATTTATTACCCCTCCAAAAAATACAGCCTGACCATCTTACTTAAAGTAAATGAGTGGAAACAACATAAATCCAATTACTAAATACTTGGTTTACTGATTAAAAAAATTAGGCTCATAAAAAGTCTCATATTTTGTTGTAACTTTAGATTAAGTAACTAATCATTTTGAACCATTTGCAGTAAACAAAGCTGTGTGGGATGAGGGAGAAACGAACAGACGGTGTTTTTATTACCCCTCACTGTTATGTGGTCTGTTCTGTTTGCAGAGTCATTTTGTACCCAGACCTTCAACCTGCCCTTTTAACATGCATCACAATTTAGCTTGTGTAACAGAAGCATGTGTTTTGGTACCATCATGCTTTTTACTACTGTGGATTATGTAATTGGGACATCTAATTAAATGTAAAAAGAGGGAATAATTTAGGGGTATTGCACACTGAAAACATTAATATGCTTGTATGAAATATGAGTATGAATTAATGAACCGTATTTGAGGATATGTGGATTAATCTGCTGCCAACACACTGGCTCTGGCAAAAAATTAGCTTACTAATTCTTTCCATCGCTCCCCCTACTGCTGCAAGCTGCCCAGCTTGTCTTGCTGATGGTGCTGCCACCTCAGTAATATTTTTGCAATCATTAAAAATAGCTTTGTGCTGCTACTGTAGATAGCAGTTCAACATTTTATAGATTCAAAGTTTTTAAGAAACAAGAATTTAAGGAGGACTAGAAAAGTCTTTCATTATGGAGTAATGCATGTTCTCCCTCTGTGTTGATGTTCTCCAGAACCTGCTTGTTGCTGAATTGGTAAATTTCTTTAGGTGTAAAAGTGTTTGTGCATGTTTGTGTGTCTGTGCCGTAACAAACTAAAGCTCTGTCTATATTTCCTCCCTGCTGCTTCCCTTATGGGTGCTGGAATATGTTAAAAATACCCCTGTTCAAGATAAGAAAATGAATAAATTAAAATCAAATAAAGGCGGCACGATGGCTTCGTGGTTAGCACGTTCGCCTCTCAGTGCTAGGGATTCCTGGTTTTCCCATCTGGGTGGAGTTTCCATGTTCTCCCCGTGTCTGCGTGGGTTTCCTCCGGGTTTGCTCCCACAGTCCAAAAACATGGATCAAGTCAATTGAATTTTCAAAATTTCCCCATATAGAGTGTGTCTGTGTGTGGGTGTGTGCCCAGCGATGGATTGGCGCCCTGTCCTGGGTTTATCTGCCCAGCGCCCGAGACGTTCTCCCCTGGATGGGCATGAGGAACCCCACCGCGACCCTAATAGAGGATAAAGCAGGAGATAATGAATGAATGAATATCAAATAAAATGAACATAATCTAGGAGTCAGTGACATAAATGATAGTTATTTATTATATTTGTCCAAAAAATTCTGCAAGTACATATTATTTCTTTTACATTGTCATAAAAATGAGGTACTAGTCTTCAAACGGTGTAAACGTTAATTTACACATAATTGGTTGAACTGTGCATCCCCTCAAAAAATAGGATCCACCAGTCAGGCTGCACCAGGCTCTTTGAGCGCTTGTGACATGCTGACTGGTTTGTTGTCTGTGACACTTAATGCGGTTAACAGCTTGTTATTGATCGCTAAAGTGAAGCCCTTTGAGCTGCTTCTTGTTGGTTGTGAAGAGTATATAACCTCTGTAGGGTCCCGAAGAGTAAGTATGTCAAATGGCATAATTAAAGCAATGATGTGGATTTGTATAGAGAACACACACACACACACACACACACACACACACACACACACACACACTAGTGGTGTAAATCAGAGCCTTCATGACAATTCGATTTGATACTGATTCTTTAAGTCAACGATACTATTCGATTCAATACATAAGAATTCCCATGAGTTGATCGGGGTATGAATTTCTGTAAAACTGATGTCTGGGTCTTCTGTGTTTCTACGTGTCTGCAGTGTTGTTCTGATGAATGCTGCCTGATCAGTGCATTGTGCCCCACTGAAAACACTAAGTTGGTGTCGGGAAAAGTCATTAATCCCACATTTGCAATCCTTACAGAAAGAATTTCTCATGATCTCTTGTAGTGGTTCGGTCTGGCACAGTGCCTCACACCTCATCTGTAAAGAGATCCTTATGCTGATGTGTCCACTACATCAGATCAGTCTATACACTGTCTAGATTTCCTTCAGTATAGAAATGAACAGGATGTTGCAACGTAACTGAATAAATTCCACACACTTCTTTAATGCTCTTCCTGGATTCAGATGTCATCTGGGAAGAATGTGAACGTGTGTTCTTTTTCATAAGGAGGAGGCACTAAGGAGTGTTCTTCCGTTGGATTGCGTAGGGGAAATGCCAGGGCTGTCCCACTCATTCAGAGCTAAATTCAGTAAGCTGATTACACTTCTTGTGATGTAATGATTTGATGGCTAGGCCTACACAGCTTTTTAAGTAAAATGCAGATTACATTATATTTTACTTGTTTCTTGTCCAAACACTTTTGCCAAGTATGAGCAGAAAGGAAAGTAAATTATAATTTACAATGCTAAATAGACAGCGCTGATAACAAACCTCTGTTAAATTTTAAATAAAATGAACTTACCTATGGATAAATCTTATAAATGTGTGGATTTACAGTGTCACATTGCAGCTGAAAAGATGCAGAGAACTGTTAAGAATTTGAAAATATATTTTTGGATATGTTTAGTTGTTTATTTTCATTGCATCTTGCATCTTTATTGAATGCTTTTTTCCCCCAGCATTCTCACTTATTGTTGCACAGTATTGTTATTGTAGAGGGAACAACGATGCTGTCTCTAATGTTCAGTATAAAGGCATTTAGGGAGGAGCGAGGTTTGATTTGATGTCACCATTTTTGATTTTATGTACTTAGTTCTGCACTTGTTCGTTTGCCCAGAAAATCAACAGTTTTCCAGAAGTGGTAAATGAACCCTTTTTAATATATTTCGCAAGTTTGAACATTCCTCAAGATCTTATTAAAATTATCTTGGTTTAAATGCTATTTAGATTAACATTTTTTCACAGCAACACAGAAGTCTTTCAGTCAGGTAGCAGCGGACCCTAAAAGAGAATGGCATGTGGCACACTGACTGGTGTATAGCAGACACGCTCATACACCCTATATTAAGCTGTGAAGGCATCGCTAAAGATGGGGATAATTAAGCCCCTTGAACCACCTCATGATGGATATAAAGAGTATATAAACATCCATAGGATCCGGAAGAGTAATAAGTCAAGTTTTGTGGTAATAAAAGAAAATGGTGTGGATTCTTATAGGGAACACACACACTCACACTCACACAGACTTTCGACTACATATATAAATTACTGTGAATGAGAGTAATGTTCTTATTTTAAGACTATTACAGTTGTTTTGGAGCTGCTGATTAGTCCAAATCTACTATAATTTTCTACTGTCATTTTTTTTACATTTTTAGTAATGTGTACTAATTTGCTCTGTAGGCTTCTATGTTTCCAACTGCAAGTTTAATAAGGCTTTGCTGTTTTTAATCTATTCAGCCATTGGTCCCCTCTTTTATTCTGTTTTTCAATAAAATGCCTTTGCATTGTATCTCCTTATTGGAGCTCTATTTAGATTAAGCTCTTGGTCAGTTCACAGCTCCTCATATTTTTCATTCAGGTAGTTGCTAGTTATTTGCCTTGTCCTGCTTCATTGGAACAGATTTTTATCTTTTTTATCAGTTTAAAACAACAGCACTATAATTTTACACTTTGCAAAATGTCCGAAGTCATATAATAGCTTCTTTAGGGTCAAACCACAGGTGTGTGAAAAAATTGGCACAGTTCATGATTTTTATTTTAATATTTTTAGATTTGTCTTGGAATCAGGTGCAGCATTGTAAACTGTATGAATACAGAAATGATAGAGCTAGGGCCTACAGAGCAGTATGACTGGTTGGATTAGTTATGATGAAATTTTTACTGTTGGTTTATGTCACATGTTACCTGTTCACACAATGTCATGTTTCATGTTGGATGTGATTCTGGTGTATTAATAAAGCCTCGAATTTGAGGATTTCTTTTTACTTTGAATGTTGATAAACAATCTGGCAAACTTTCCTCTTAAATGCACTTAAGGCAGAAAAATACTAACTATCTAAACATCAGCCTAACTAATAGCTTCAGCTTAAAAACCTCTTTGGTCACCAGTTTAGTGGTGTAGCAGTATGCAGACGTCATTGTTTGATACAGACCTCTGTGTTGAAGTCATGACTTTGTGTGTTTTTTGTGTCTTGTAAACATAAAACAATTTTTTGTAAACTTGGGCAAACTGCCTATAATCACCTGATCATGTAAGAAATTTACAAAGAAGCACAGAAGATTTTACCAATGAAAAGAAGTTTAATTTCAGTTTACTTAAATTAGCTTTAAAAGCAACTTTAAAAGTTCTAAGTGTGAACCCCAAAAAGCAAGTCAAATCATCAGTGGGGAAAAAAGAAAAACTCCATGGTAATTGGTGGAAGAAACGTTGTGAGAACCAGGGCTCAGTGGGTGAACTTCTCCTTGAGTTACTGAGCAGTGTAAGCAGGTGTTAAGTCCACACATCCTTTGCAGGAAACAAACCTGCATGTTTTATTGCGTAGTTACTTTTATTTCCTGAAGTGTGATTTATACAAAGTAATGAAAGACTTAATATACTATATGACTAATATCACGTTAAATGCAGCAGAAAAAAAAGATTAATTTCAATTTCTAGTGTTTTTAAACCGGGGACCTGAAGACTGTAATAGCGCCTTCAGACGACGACATTGTCGTCATTAGAAATGTCAGCTTGCACCACTGAACATACAGTACCAGTCTTGCTCAACTATTTGTCCATTTTATAAGTTCCACTTACCCTAAATATGGACTTTGTAATTAAATTTTCAACTTTATTGTCATTGTGACAGTTTTTAACTGTCATTGTGACAGTTAAAAGAGACAGCTAAAGAGCCAATGAAATGTAGCTTGTATATAACCAGAAGTGCAAAAAAAAAGTGTGTGTGTTTGTGTGTGTGGATGTATATATATATATATATATATATATATATATATATATATATATATATTCATTCATTCATTCATTATCTCCCGTTTTATCCTCTATTAGGGTCGCGGTGGGGTTCCTCATGCCTATCCAGTGGAGTACGTCTCGGGCGCTGGGCAGATAGACCCAGGACAGGGCGCCAATCCATCGCTGGGCACACACTCACTCACACAGACACACTCTATATGGGGCAATTTTGAGAATTCGATTGACTTGATCGATGTTTTTAGAATGTGGGAGGAAACCGGAGAACCCGGAGGAAACCCACGCAGACACAGGGAGAACATGGAAACTCCACCCAGATGGGGATTGGAAAAGGGAATCCCTAGCGCTGAGAGGCGAACGTGCTAACCACTAAGCTACCGTGCCGCCATATATATATATATATGTATGTATATATATATGGGATGAATATACAAACATGACCTTATCATCTTAATGCTGTTTAGTTTAAGGAGGTGAAATATGACCTGAATGGCTTTCCATAAGCATAGGAGCTCAGACATTTAATTAAAAAAAAATAATAATAATAATTGTATAAAAATTAAGCTCAAGTTAAGAGTATTTTAATGAAAGCTGATAATCATGATTTTTCTCATAATATGTTTACTCAAAAGTACCAGTGACCCTCTATTTGGTATATTGCAAGTTACATCTGAGAAGATTTTTGAGAGGGTTTTTAGTTTGACTGATCTAATCAGTTTTCATGAATTTTTGAGTAATTGTACACATAAGATGCCTTGGAATCTGAGATGTGTGACAGCACATAAATAAAAGCCTGTTGAACAACTTTGTAGGTAAGTGACCCTGCTTTACTAGAACAAAGAGCAACATGTTTTTTTTTTAATACTTGTTAGGGACTCGGATCAGGTGTTTACACTTTTAAACTTAAAAAGGATGGACATGGATTTAGGACCAATGTCATAGCAGTACCATTAATTCACAATGGAATGTTAACTGTGGTAGTAATAGAATTTCACATGCTTTACATAACTTGACATAGACTAAGACATCAGCATGGCTTTATAAAAAAATTATTACTATTACTATTAAATAGAATGTGTTTCAGTTATTTGCAATGGAGGCACTAATTTAAAAAAAATCCTAGTTCTGTCTAGACCTGTGTATGAATAGGTAGTTTATGTTACAAAGTAGCAATACTTCAGTGTGTTCAATACATTTATTTTTTTATTCTTTTGATATTCCCAACATGTCCTTGTAAGATTTACAACCTGCTGCATTACACCGCATATACTGTTTTCTTGCACCATTCAGCCTCTGCATCCAGTTTTGTTGTTGAAGGACAAGACTGACAGTATCTGAATAAAGCATGAGCTGAGTCTTCCCAGTAGGCTCCAGTTTCACCAGCACACTGCCCTGGTCTGTGCATACACTTCAGGCTAGTGCTATTGATCTGAAGCTTGGCAGAAATCATGATCTTTTACTAAATTAAAGAAACGATTGAAGATAAATCTAAAGCTAAATGTTGCTGAAGTGACTGCTGCTATATTTTATATCAGTACTTCACTTAATCAATCACTAATTTGGCCAAGTGTTCTCGACACGCTTTATTTATTTTTCGTTTCAGCACATGTCCAAACCCACAAGGTCTTATTCAGTTCTTCCTGGCTCATTGTTTAGCTTTGACTACAAACACCTGGATGACTAAACTTTGAGTAGTTTAGCACATGCATCACTTTCTGTCTTTTTGAAGTGTATAGTTTGTCATAAACACTTTCTTTATATTATTTACATATTGCAGACTTGTTTTACTTGTTGGAAAGCTTGCAGTTATTATAGAAATAACACACAAGGTCCTATTTGAGCGATCTGTAGGCGAGCTGTCAACCGTGTACTGCGCAGTTTGTGATTTAGCATGTGTCTGTGAATCTTTGCTATTGTAACGATGAGAAATGTACAACTCAATATTTGCAAAAAGGCATCCAAGGATCTTAATTATTTTTGGATGTGTTTTGGGGGTGACATGCAATAAACAAATCAGCATGTCAATTGCTATTCCCTTTAAGAGCCAGGTGTGTTCTGACTTTGGCACGTTGCTATTTTAATGGAGCAATTTTCAATCCCAACCTGAGAACCCGGATAAGACAACAAATTTCCATCCTGCTTTTGTAAATGTATTTATTTTTGCACAGTGTTTAATTTAGATTAGTGAATGAGAAGTGAGTCAAATTAAAAAGTTATGAACGTCTGACTGCTGTCTGCCTTGGTTCGTTTCAGTCAGTGATGCACCTGTGTTTTCCGTTGCCAAATGTAGCATTGTGCTAGAAATTCACCTGACCACACCCCATTTTGACCACACCCATGGTCGTAAATATATTTGTAAGCACTGTTGGGTGATCATTGCATCACACCTTGCTCAAAGTTTAAAAAAAAGGGGTTAAAGTAAAATAATACTTTCATCATAAAACTAAGTCAATTAAATTGCTGCAACAATAACCACATTACTGTTAAAATGCTGGATTAGCGAGAGTATTGGCATATTGTTAAAGTCACAGCGATTACCATAATAACAGCATTTCTGTCTGTGGCCTTGCCTACATGTATCTATTGAATGTTATTTTATACCGTGTCTTTAAAGATATCAGGATAAATATGCAGGTTTGTCTGTGGAGAGCATTTAGTCTGGTATTTGTAATGTTTGAGTCTGTCAATTGCAAAAAGATTTTTTTTCTTTTAATCTGGCAGTCTGCCCTTGTGGCAGTATTGCTTATTATTATTTGATTATACTTCTGTGACTTAGTACTGAGTACTTTCCAATTTATTATTTTTTATCTTAAGTAAATTTATGAAGGAGAAACAATTAGAAATTAGCTTCCAGCTAGAATAATTTAATTCCTTTGAGCAGGTAGCTCAGTAGGTTTTGGAACCTTAACTGACTGTGTAGTTAGCCAGTCAGAAAACTGATTTAAATATCTTTTTTTAATTTGTTCATTATTTGAAAACATGTGTTGGACTCTTCTGTGAATCCTCTGGACTGTACAAAGAATTTTTCAATGTTGGAAGAAGATAGGAGTACACTTAATTTACCAGACGCTTATCCAAAATGAATTACAAGTATCCCAACTTGCTGGTTAGGGTAAGAGCACTTGGTCGTCCATGGTACAGTGCCTCTGAAGCAATTAGGGTTAAGGTCCTTTCTTAAGGACTCACTTTGGTAACTTTAGTGGACTGGGGATTTGAACCTCTTAGTCTCCGATTAATAGCACTACCACCCAAACCTTACCCACAATAATATACAAAATCTCTCATATTTATGTGCTATAAAACTTTGCACAGGTCAAAGCTCCTAATATGTCCTGGACCTTTTACTTACTAATCGTGCTTTCTCTCCATAGTGGAGCAGTTTTGTGTTGAGTCTTCCAAACTAAATAGCCCCACCACTTTGTGATCAATTGGGTACACTAGAGTTTAAACACAAATTGAATTTGGGGTCAAAAACTCTAGTTAATCTTTAGTAGAGCAGTGGACTAGAGGGAAATCTGTCCCCTAGAGGTCAAAACGTTCATGGTCTGTTTTCAGTATCAGTGACAGTGGTACATTTGGTATTTCATTACGGAGTTTTGTACCCCGCCCCCCTCCTTACAGATGCACATGGCTTATGCTCTGGATTTGCTCTGTATGTGTGTTTCGTTTTTTTTTTTTTTACAAGGCGCAGTGATTTCATTGGTCTGGTATGCAGACAAACCTAGCAGTGATTATTGTTGTGCAACTTTATATGGTAGCAGGATTCTAAAGAATTATGTGGAGTACTGAAATATTTCAATCAAGTTGTGTGAGCTGAGTTATTCTTATCTTATCTAATAATGTTAGCAAAATAGACATTGAGCAAACAAAAAACAGATATATCTCCCTATTTTTTGCTTTTCGTTTGTTAGTTAATATAAATCATTTTAGTTTTTGTTTACTGTTTTTCTGTATATTTGAAGCTTACTTTGTGTTTAATACTACCATATAATCATTTACTTAAAATTAATACAACATGCTCATGTTTATTTTTATTCTTAGAAAAATACAGGAAACAGCTTGCCACAAATCTGAGACCAACCTATTAGCAAATCAAATTAACTGAATTGTTGAATCAATGTTCATCAAGAAGACTGACCTTAATATTAACATTATTATTAATTCATATTTTTCTCTTATTATTTCTAGTCCTGTTAGTTCTAAATAGAATGACTCATTTAGGATTACATGTCCTTGCTGGCAAGGCTGATAATAAATGACATATTAACCATGTTTCTTCTTGTGTCATGAAGCATGTGACCTTTGAACCATTTTAATATGCATTCCCTTTATATGACCATGAACTCTTACAGTCCTGCTCCTTATGTACAGAAAGTGTGATTAGATATAATATTTATGAAGGTGGCAATAAACTGCAAATACTTTTATTTGTGTTTGACCAGATAACATTTAGTTGCAATACCTATAGTCTAAATGATGTAGTAATAATAATAATAATTTAAAGTTATTAAGGTACAGTATGTATAAAGCTGGTTGGTAATGAAAAGGATGTTAAGGATCGCTGTCTTTATTCATTCTAAAGATGTTTACATGGCTGTAGGTTATTATTCTTGTGTGCACAAACATTTTCTTGTATATAAATCTTAAAACTTATTTCTTTGCGTACAATTAATCATTAGTCCATTACATCATCTTGCAGATACTTTTATCAAAAGCAATTTATAAGAATGCTAACTTGATGGTTGAGATTTGAATACAGGGTCAGCTTGATGGAACATCCCTGGAGCAATGAATACAAAAGGCCCTGCTCAAAAGGCCCACGTCATTATTTTTGGAGGATATAGGATTTAAACCTCCAAACTTTATACCGTTAGCCTAAAACTTCATGTCGTATGGTGCAATAACATTAGGGCTGCACCTAACGTTTAATTTTCTATCCATTAATCTAACTATTACTTTTCCGATTAGTCGATTACTGTAATGTGATTAAGGGAAGATAAGATAAGATAAGATAAACCTTTATTTGTCCCACAATGGGGAAATTCACATTCTCAGCAGCAGATACAGAAGAAGGGTTAAAAAGGTTAATCATTAGAAGAGATTTAAACAAAAAACTAGAAAAAATTTTAAATAGAATTAGAAATCTATATATACACGATAAAAATCAAATTTTCTAATTGTGTTTAGAATTAAAATTACTTCTCCAAAATAATGAAAAATAAAAACCTTTTATGTTGAAATATATTCTTTAATCAAACACATTGCTCTTAAGGGTTCTATTTAAACACAAAATGCTTAGAATGATGGATTAATATCAAATAAGTCTTTTACTATTACTGAAATGTCTTATTAAAAATACTGGGCATAAAAGTGTATCTTTTATTACTCTAATAATTAAATTATTAAATCACTAGGTAACGAGTAAGTTCTTTGTAAAAAAACTGCACTGACTGTACTTTGAGGCACATATGACATTTTATGGACCATATATGTCGGATATATATTTTTTGTTCACAATATACAAGTATTCCTATTGTTTGTAATGCAATATGGAAACGTGGTACATAAACGGTATTAAAAAGCTGCATGTATCTTCACAGGACGACGAAGAAACGGTAAGTAATGCATTTCTAATAACGTAAACACATTAAATGTGTTAGTCTTTAAACAATATGCTTAAATAAAAAAAAAAACAAGTAAACTGAACCTACATCGCCGTTTTGCTGCCATGTGGCTGTTTGCGCTTTAAACGCTAGTGTATAGCAGTTGTACTGTTGTGCATAGTCCTCTTCTCTTTGCAAATCTGACAGAGCACCACACTGTTGTGTTTTTGTGTGAAGTGCTGCCATTTTGTTAACGCGTCAAAGGAAGTTATGCAAATCGACATATTTTTGTAATGATTACGTCATTGTGTTGCCCCAAATAACATTCAAGTGTTAATCGCCATTCCAATCATTTCAAATCTCACATTTCAGTTATCTGTATTCTGTTTAATATAAACAACAATCTATCTTCTTCACAGTGATTTTTCTATTTGAAGTATTTTGCATACTTCATTCTGATTCTCCTGTGTGTGTCTAGCACAATAGTAAATCTGTTCACGCACTATTGATGTCGGACGATTTGTAGAAAGTTTAAATCAACATGTGTTGCCAACCAGGAGCCATCTGCTGCCTTTTCCGTCAGGACAACATAACACCACATTCTGCCTGGTTTACAAGTGCATGGCTTCCTGAGTAGAGCATTAGTGCTACATAGGCCTGTCTGCAGTCCTGACCCGTATCTGATTGTTTCCACATATAGTAGTGTCGCCCAGGTTCAGTTGGACAGCTGAAGACCATTATAATTAGGTATTGGGAGATTATTCGACTTGCAAAACTTGAGTAACTGTTCAATCTTGTACTTCTAAATGTATTACACAAGTATTTTGATTTAGCTTTAATGAATTAATTCATTATTAACATTGGTAAAGTTTTGAGCCTGCTTACAGTGTGAAGGGTGGAAAAAATCTCTGGACATGAGTATTTCTCCAGGTTGATAAACACTTTCCCATCTAGGGACAGTTTTAAGTAAAAGGTAGTGCAGGAACACCCAGCACGGGGAACCCATCCATTGCTGGATGGGCACACACTCACGTGTACACTTACGGTTATATTTTAAATTAGATTTCAAATCCATGTTTTTGGGCTGACCCCATGTGGAAAAAACCCATGTGGACATGAGGAGAACATGGAAACTTCATGGAACATGTGATTCAAACCTGAATCTCCAGCACCAAGACGCGACTGTGCCAACCTATAAGCCACAGGTCTGCATATGCTTTATAAATGTATTTTTATTACACTTAAGGATACGCATAAGTGGTGGGCATGTGCGGTCAAAAACAACAATGCACACCATTATTACACACATTTCCATCGATTCATCAGCATGTCCAAGAAATAAACTACATTAAATAATTCCAAAGAAAACTTCCAAAGAAATGCCAGACTGAAACTATAACTAAAAAAAAGTAGTATTCAAGCAACACCAAGCAACATCTTCAGGTGCTCCTTTGAGAACCAGACTGAAACGTTCACCCCTGATTTATATTTAATAATATAACAGTATCACATTATCACAAAGTTGTAGCTTTAGCATTGTTTAAATGTTCATACTTGACTAGAATAGTGTCAGTCTTTAGGGAATTCAGGTTAGTGTGTAACGTTTCTTCTTCTTGTTACTTGTCATTGTAAAAGATAACTAATGTGACTTTGGTTTTAATAATTTTTTTTGTTTGTGACTCACTGTTCTCACAGTTTCGGTTTTGGTCTTCACTTGGGAATCTTTTTATAATTTAACAATTTAAATAGCCCTTTACATGGAAACTAGTCTCCTTGGACAGTGGCTAAATTAAGATTTGACTTGTAATGACCCTTTGAAATTAGCCTTGAGCACGTTCTGTAGCATTTTTGCATGCAGTTGCTATATCCACTGTTTAACTTGTTTTTTAGTTCAGCGCAGCTTCAGGTTTGTCCTGGATTTATATTCTGGTCATTATATGCAATTAACTACAATTAAGCAGAGTCTTTCTGAAGCTGACAGCTTTCCTCCTATTGTATATCTGTGCTGTTAACACTCCCGGGAGAAGCTCTTTTGATGGATCCTTCTTTACTTCTTACACTCTGTGTACTTTGTGTAAATCAACACATGATTTAATATGCTGCTGGCGGTTTCCTTCAAATGGGATCAGAGAGCTGTTGCATTGCATTTTCTATAATATAGATCTTCTTGAATTCTGGCTTAACAATCAAATAACAAGCAATAAATACGGTGAAATCAGTGGTTGGGCAAGTGTTTGTCACTGTGGTTGCTTACTGTTTAACTTAAGTACTGCCAGGAAAAGTCATTCTTAGTAATTTAGAACTCTTCACCACAAACTAAACACAGTATACTGTGCTCTCAGGGTGTAATCGTTGATTTGTGATGACAATTGTGATGCAAAGTGGGATTTTTGTTAGCTCTGTTATATGAATCATGTATATGTTTTTTTAAATAAATTTATTTATTGGTTTTGGATGATTGATTTGCTTTGACATGTTGATGAAGAAAATTTTTATTTGTAAATAAACACTATAAAGACTCACAGTCCAGAAACATGGATTCAAGGTCACTTGAATTCTCCAAATTGCCCCTTATAGAGTGTGTTTGTGTGTGTGCCTGTGTGAGTGAGTGTGTGCCCAACAATGACTTGCCGCACTGTCCGTCCTGGGTTTATCTGCCCAGCGCCCGGAATGTTCTCCCTGCGAACCTAGTAGAGGATAAAGCGGAAGATAATGGATGGATGGATGGATGGATTTATTACTCTTTATCTTGTACTCTTTATCCACTTAATCATTGCAATTTAGCCCATAGCTCTTGGTTGTACTTCATCAAAGAAGGGTCCTTCTCAGAGTCAATGCTTATTGTTTTTGACTGTAAAAATACAATAATAAACATTTTCCAGGTCAAGTTGGAGTGTCAGGGAGAGAATTTCATTCTGATTGTCAGTCAAATGTTGGACTGCATTAAACGATTGAAAATATTTAAAATAACAAAAATAAAAACGCTGTGAATTTATATGAATAATGTTGAATAAATTATACCAAACAATAATGTATTTAGAAAATGTTAAGACAGGAAGAATTTGTTATGTTTAAACACAGGCCGCAGCTTCTTCTTGTGATCCTGGAAGACCATTTGGGTTAAATTTCAAAATTTTGATGTACAATCAAGCGACTTGTAAATAACAAGGCAGATTCTAGCAATTTAACCCACATCTCATTAAATTTTACTTTTACTTTTTTTTTTTCTTTTTTCTTTTAAATAATCAAACATTTCATTGTTTTATTTCATCTTGCAAATTCACTAGTTCAACAAACACAAAAAATGGAGTGACACACAAGTAGTGAAGTATGAGAATACTACATGTGAGACATCTCCAGTAACACTGGTGGTTTAGTGGGCGAAGTTCCTCAGAGCAGGAGACAAGAAAAATACATTGATTTGTTATGTCATGAGGTCATACTGTATTTTTCAGAAGAGGCAAATAAAAATATTTAATTTGACTGATTACTTTATGGGGGCGGCATGGTGGCTTAGTGGTTAGCACGTTCTCCTCTCAGCGCTAGGGGTTCCCGGTTCGAATCCCCATCTGGGTGGAGTTTCCATGTTCTCCCCGTGTCCGCGTGGGTTTCCTCCGGGTTCTCCGGTTTCCTCCCACAGTCCAAAAACATGGATCAAGTCAATTGAATTCTACAAAATTGCCTCATATAGAGTGTGTCTGTGTAAGTGAGTGTGTGCCCAGCGATGGATTGGCACTCTGTCCTGGGTCTGAAATGTTCTCCCCTGGATGGGCATGGGGAACCCCCACCATGACCCTAATAGAGGATAAAGCGGGAGATAATGAATGAATGAATGAATGATAACTTTATTTTGAGATCTTTTATTTTTACAAAAAAAAAAAAAAATCAGATTATTTTTGTCCTGATATATAGGAGTTGAACTGTGTGTGTGTGTGTGTGTGTGTGTGTGTGTTTCTGCCTGGAATTTTTTTTATTTTTATAGTGTTAAAAAATTGTTTTGTAATGCATGTTTAGAAAGTTTTTTTTTCCCTTTTAGAAAACAAATAAAAACATAGATGTATCTATGTTATGTAGTTACTACATTACATATACATATATGTATACATACATATTTTATATATATATATATATATATATATATATATATATATATATATATATATATATATATATATATATATATATATCTAAAAATTCTCTTTTTGGTGCATCAAGTCAACTGACCCCAAGGTTACATGTGCCAGTTTATATCCAGCATTCAAAGAACCAGCTGAAAGCGAAAAGTGTGTTTATACTGGCATTATAAATAAATTCAGACCTTTGCAAATCCTGATTCACTAACATGCATAACGATCACGATTCCCACATGGGGGGGGGGATGTTGACTAGAAGTCAGTGTCCGTAAAACATCTTTGAGTGGAATTCTCCATTTCAGCTCCACTGTGAGCAACATTGTGTGAAAACCCTGGTTCTCAATGATTAGATATGGACGCAGAGTTGTTATAGTTTGTAATTAAGTTTACTCTTTTTTTTTTTGGATGAAAGCGGTGATCCCACATGCTCAATGATTCTATTGTTGGCTGCACTTACAGCTAGGCTTTTTCCCCCCTTTATTCATCTGGGTGGAAATGTGTAGGTCATTTTCCCCAATACTTCATAGTCACCATAGGGCAACCGGATGCACGTTTTAACACACAGGGTGTCTATTCGATTTCTTGCTCATCCATTTTGTTTTACTGTATATGCCACAGACAATTCCATACCTCTGTCATGCCTTTTTCCTTTATTACATTCACAATTGATTATTTTTCAGATGCATTCAGCCATACAGCAAGCACCCTTGGATCAATTCATGTTGAAGGCCTTGTATAAGGACCCACATTGGTAACTTTATAGGACTCCGGATATGAACCCCGACCCATCAGATTTATAGTCCTGCATAATAACTCACCAAAACCCTTTGAATTTTTCAACACCATATTATCAGATAACATTTAGAAAATCGAATTTTGGCTTTGTAAATATGTTCAATGCTATGAATGGTAACACACTCTGCTCCAAGCTAAACCAATTTGCATTCCATTACTATTTGAATTAAACCACACTCATATTGAAACTTCTGAGCTGTGGCTCCGTCTCTAAAAGCACAAAATAATGTGGAAGAGCTCGTATGTCATTTACCCGATCATCTATCAGCAACTCCATTTTTGTTCTTGGTCTACAGTTGTAGCCACTCGGCACCTGTTTAGTTTTAAACTTCTAAACAAGCAACAACTACATTTTGATTGTCCCCAAAATTGAGTAGAAGACATTGAGAAGACAATTCCAACAACACTAGGTTATAAAGATATTTCAGTGTATCCTAGACCAACAACACACAAAGACAAAAGCACTTTCAAATAAATTGCTAGGTTATTGAACAATAAGTAGAAAATATATTTATCTAACCATGTAAAAAAAAAAAAAGTATATCGTTGAACAAAACATTTTTTTTTTCACCGAAAACAAATTTTATTCCAGTGTGCCTTAAAATGTGCTATTCAGTTAGGAATGCAAATAATGTTTTTATTTTTTTTATTTATTTTATGCAATTTTTTAAGGTGTTTTTCATTAATTGTTTACACGTTGATGTATAGCATTGCCATCATAGACAGAAATAAGTTTATTACCCAAATCATGTCATATTTTTTGCAAAATGTCTCATTCTTACAGGTTTTGGTTCTGTTTGTAGTTTTTTTTTTTTTTGTTCTTGTGTGTCTTGTTAATAATGTGCTGTCACTTTTGGGTAGTGATCTTGGCAAAGTGTGTCCATCTGTCACTTGTCAAAACAACTTTGCTTACAGCACTGAGCTCTGTCATTCTGTTTGACAATTCCACCTGGTACCACACAGGGATCAGCAGCCCGGTCAATATATTTTTAGATTTAGCGTTTTGGACATCTTCCTGGAAAAATGTATTTACATAATAATAATCTTGTACAAGAAAACATTCAAGCTAATGTTTATTTATTTATTTATTTTATCTGCCTTCTTAATTTGTGGCTTAACAAATAAAAATGACTGTAGCTTTATCCCTACAAAGTAAAATGATCTATTTTGCCTACTGAGTGTACACACAGAGGAATTTTCCATATTCATCCATATTTTACCTGTCCGTGTCATGATTATAATGATTGTCTCTGCTAATGTAGTTTCTGGCAGACTGGGCTGGCAGACTGCAGTAGGTTGAACATGGTAGTGACTCTGCTGAAGCTCAGGATCATGCTTGTGCTTAAATGTGTTGACATATTGGAGGTATAGCATTCTTTACCACTTTAGATAAAAGTTCCACACATTTTGTTGTACCTTTTCTATTTCCCTTACATAATGGAGTCAAAGTTTTTAAATGCTTCCCCGTCCATCTTTTACTTCTACAAAACCATGTTATGTATTACATAACATCCTGGTATATGGGGGCCACCTTATAGATGTATACTCACATTAGTCATGGTGTAAAAGCATAAAATCGCATCAATTGAATGCAAGTGGAATCAAAGTTTCATTTTATTTGAACTGGTGTTTGCACTTCTAAGCCATAATGACACCAGTTTGCCTCTCACTCCGTCAATCATGGGTCATTTTGTTTATAGAGCATCAGCTCAGGCCTGTGGCAGGACTGGGATCTGAACGCTGGTCTTGTGTATTAGTGGCCTTCCGCATTCGACCACTCGGCTCCATGTTGAGTCACCGCCTCACACAGTACATTTTCATCATTATGACTTTAATATCTGTGTTTGTTTCATTTGAGATTTATGGAAGCATTAAACATGTTACCCACCGCATAAACACAGCTAGGTTTTGTGATCTGTTCATAGACTTGTTGCTTCTGGGTATTTTGTTGCCCTTGTCAGAAAAGTGTTAATGATTTACTGTTTAACCCTAAAGCACGTTTACCACTGTGACCCTCAAAAGCAAACTCCTTGCGCTCTGGATGTGAATTTGAGTCTGGGAACAAAGTAAAGCCGCTTGCTGTTGGAATGGAACGTGAGTGAGCTTTACTCATCATGCTAATTGGACTTACCCGTTCTGGCTTTCACTGATTTAGGCCTGCTTCAGATCCCTGCTGTGTGTTTGGCTTCTTGGCAAAACGGTATGCAGAACCCCACTTTATGCAACATGCCTGGAGTTTAGGTTTTTCTGGTTTTATATAAGCTGGCACTGATGCTTGAAAATTAGATTACAATGCTGATGGCAGCTTTTTTGTATGCTGGCGTAAAAGGGGTGCGTGTGTGCGTCTGTGTGTGTACACGTTTTTGTGTGTGTGTGTGTGTGTGTGTGTGTGTGTGTGTGTGTGTGTAAGCGAGAGAGAGCCTGGGAGGAGAAAAGTGGAGAAGGTTTCTGTCCATCGTCATCCTTCATTCCTTTCTTTACTCAAAGGCGCTTTGTGTTCTTCCCCAGGATCCTTCACTGTGGAATAATCAGTTTTTCATTCCTTGAGCGATTATTACAAAAAATCCCGTATATGCTGTCCAGAGCTGCTTAGTTCCTGTAATGTCTTACATTTTTCTTTTTTAAATTTAGTTCCTCAGTTCCAGCAGGCACACTAACATAACCCTCAGAGTTTGTTTGATTGTTGGCTGAAAAGGTAGAATGAAGAATCGGTGATTGAGTGATGTGCAGCCTTTATCTACTCTGGACTCAGTGCTCAGTGGAGCTAGGGTAATGATTTAAATGAGAAAATGGATTGAAAAACTGTAGTTGGGTTGATTTTAAGACTACAGATACACTAATGCACCTCCCAGGGCTACTTATTAGACCTCACAGTAAAATAAAGATATATGTTTCAAAGCAGTACATAAAAGCACCTCAGGAGGCTCAGCTTTAGCAACATGCATTGTATTCCACTTTATATTCTGAGACTGTAAGGCTTTCACAGTTTTTAGATAAATTCCACATTGATTTTTGACTAAAATCCAATAAACATGAACAAAAAGTGATTTATTTTTCCTATTCTGCTTGCACACAATTTGTCCTTCACATTTAACCCATCCGTGCAGTGCAACACATGCATATACACGTCCTAGTAAAGTAAGCACATGTGCCCGGAGCAGTGGGCAGTCCTGTATATGTTGCCCGGTGAGCAATGGGTGTTTGGTCAGGAGCACTTAATTTTTTTCTTGTTGCACTATGTGGGTGGTGTAGCTCAATGATTAGAATTTTGAGTCCACCCAAGTTACCACTGTGGGCTCTTAAGCAAGGGCATATGTCCTCATTACTCCGGAGGTGATGCATCATGGGTGAAACTGCACACTAACCCCATCTATTCATTTTGGGTATTGTTAAATCACATTGGATAAAAAGGGTCTGAAAAATGGTATGGAAATAATGTAGGCTGGCAAAACAATTGGGACACTACCAGTGATATGGCCTCTTTTTATGACTTTTTTTTAATTTCAGTCGAGAGTGCCTGGCTCACAGTCTGTGTTTTAGTTCAGCTCACAGGTGTTGGGCGCGATTGAGGTCAGAGCTCTGTGTAGATCATTGTAGTTCCTTTAAACCAAGCTCATCCAAACTCATGTCTTTTAGAACATTACTTCATGCACCGAGACACAACCATGTGAGGAGAAGAGGGCTTTTCTTGAACTGTTCCCACGGCTGTACACAGTTGTATAGAATGCATTGCATGGTGTTTAATGATATACACAGATGTGTCCCAATGACTGTTGAACAGACTGATTAAATAAATCAGAATGAATTGTGATTAACAATTTAAAGTGAAGGAATTGTGTGCTTCATATTTAGTAGTTCAAATTTTTCTGCTTACATTAAGACTTAGAATTCATTTCAATTTTAAATGATTGTTGTATTCAACATACACAATAATAATAGGAGAGCTGAAATGTGATAGTTTGTCTAAGGTTGGAATATTTATTTGATATTTGAAGGTTTGTGTAAGAGACTGTCTACAAATTATTTATGGGTTTTCTCTTTAAATATTCCAGTTATTCTCAAAAAATATTTGCAGTGAGTGAACCGATTTAACTTCAGTATTTTAGTTATTCCAAAATAAAGTATTTGACTTCCTGTAGTGTGTTTGTGTGTGTGTGTGTGTTTAATGCTTCCTTAAAAAAAAAAGATTCTTTCTCATTTCATTTCACATTTATTGTAGTTAAATAATTGACCTTTTTTGTATTGATTCCTGGTGTAGTTTCCAATCACAATGCATTGCTTAATTCAGTTATTATCTCCTGTTTTATCCTCTATTAGGGTCGCGGTGGGGTTCCCCATGCCCATCCAGGGGAGAATGTCTCGGGCGCTGGGCAGATAGACCCAGGACAGGGTGCCAATCCATCGCTGGGCACACACTCACTCACACAGACACACTCTATATGGGGCAATTTTTGAGAATTCAATTGACTTGATCCATGTTTTTGGATTGTGGGAGGTAACCGGAGAACTCGGAGGAAACCCACGCAGACACGGGGAGAACATGGAAACTCCACCCAGATGGGGATTCGAACCGGGAATCCCTAGTGCTGAGAGGCGAACGTGCAAATCACTAAGCCACCGTGCCGCCCTAGTATATATTATATCTTGTTTTATTTAGATACAGTACGTGTGTGTGTATGCATTAGAAATCAAATGTATATATATGTATTTTGTAATTTTCTATTGATGTAATGCCATAAACTGCTAACGTTGTATCCCTATAAAAGTGTTTAGACTTTGGTCCAGACCGTTGCCTAGCAGCATGTCAGGCTAAGTGAAAGTTTTGCACTGAAGTTTTAAGCATTTCTCCTGATACACCTTCATAATTTACCATACAGCACCAGATTTTAAAATGGGTAGTTTTGATCCTTAAATCTGATTGGCTGAGCCACGACCTTTTAACAATAATGCACACCTCTGACTCCTTCACACTTGTATAAATGTAACAGGTTATTTTTCTGTAAATCTTGGAAGCAAGTGTAATGCTGCTGTAAGTAAATCATCTTTGCATAATACTGCATCCTAACTTTACTGATTGAAGGTGCTGGAGCAACATTTTGCGAGCTCCGAACAACAAAAACAAAAAGGCTTCAAACCAACCTATTACACCTCAACAGCAAAGAATCATGTGAACTTAGTAAAACATTATTTTAAATCATGTATCACAAATGGAAATGCATATTAATGTAAATAGCAAGCTATTTACTGATGAGCAGTATCTTGTAGTCAGAGCAGTATGAAGTCAGTATCTTGTTGCTTAGCAATCAATGTTCACTTTGAAAACCGGCCTAGATTTAAGTTGTGGAAGACCAGCTTATTAATAATTTAGTTTTAATAAAACACATGTTTTTTTTATTATAGTGTTTTTATAACAATTTTATAAAATCAATAAGACGCTCGAGCGTATTTATTCACATTAACGCACGCCCTCATGTGACTTATTACGTTTTTATAACAGGTGGTTTAGTAAAACAGTGGGAAACATTGTAATCACCCAGCTTTAAACAGCTGGAAGGTTATATGATTTATTAGAAGACCCAGTGATATTATCAGCAACACTGGAATGCCATTTATTTAGTCCGTTGACTTTGTTGTAACTGTATATTATGGGATACCCTTTGATTGTTCCCTCTGCCTTCCAGTTTTCTTAATTGGTTTTTAGCACGTCCAAAATGTTGCAGCTTGCAAAAAATTGAAAGTCCAATCACATTGACCTTGTACTGCTGCACAATTCTTTTCATTTTAAATTGGCAGAAAAAGATATAAAAGTGGTTTCTGATCCTGTGCCTGTGTGTACTGTGTGTTATGAAAGAGTATTTAATAAACTGTTTTTTTATTTTCATTTTTAGAAGAAAATAAGAGATTGGAAACGGAAAAATTAGTCAAATCAAGGCTTAATCAACTAATTGCAAATTACTAGCACATTTAATATTTGTGCATACTTGGAGGGCCTGTGTTATTATGAGAATGCATACGTTTTACATATGTCCTCCGTTTACCTCACTGGTGGTTGATGGGTGTAGTGGCAAACTATAAACTTTTCAGGGGCTGCAAGTGGCGTAGTGGTTAGCACATCTGTCTCTCAGCGCTGGAAAATGAGTTTGAATCTGGGTTGAGTTTCCATGCTCCCCCTGTGTCTGCATAGTTTTCTCCTGGGTCTCTGGCTTTCTCCCACTGTACAAAACATGGATTCATGGATTGGCTGCTCTATATTGCCCCTATGTAGTGTGTTTGTGTGAGTCTGTGCCCAGCAATGGATTGGCTCCCTGTTCTGGATCTATCTGCCCAGTGCAAGATAATGAAAATAAAAACTGTAAAAAGATGAAAGAAGAAAAACAAACTGCTTTTATCCAAAAGACGCATGTCATATAAAGTGTAATACAAAAAAGTCAATTGGAAATTTTGAAATGACCAGAGTTCAATGTAGCATATAATATTTGTCATTTTTTGTAGGTTTTCCATTACTACAAAATGATAGTTTGGTTTAACCATACAATACTAAACATTTTTTTAAATTTCATTATATTGAATAAAAATAAACCATTAACGATAGTTAAATAAGATCTGAAACATGCCTACAAGCCAATTAGGTCACTACATTCAGCACTAGCAGAAGCTGCCTGCTTTTTTAGCTATAGTAACGGAAGCTTTATAGTACCTCTAGAGGCATGTCATGCACGTAAAGTGACTTGAGAATTTGCTCGTCACAAGTTAACTTCTTCAGCTGCCATTCTAGTTCATGTGCACTGTTTGACTGTGAGTGTGCATTCAATAAATCATACAAATTTCGAGAAAAAGACAGGATGCCACTCCTCTGCATAGCAGCCACATTCTCTCACACATCATTTAGAGAAAAATAATTAAAAGAAACATGAAAGTTTTGTGAAGCCTTTATTATATAAAAAAAAACGAGACTTGTACATAGTTATGTTGAGTTTCTGCTTGCTTCAGGTTCCTCCAAAACCTTTCTCCTGGGAGGATGTTGTAGGTGAGAGTGTGGTAGTTCAGTGATTAGGGACTGGGGTTATTGATCTGAAGGTTGTGGGCTCAAATCCCTAGTCCACTAAAGTTATCATTGTGTTTCCTTGAGCAAGTTCCTTAACTCTCATTGCTCTAGGGGTGCTGTATCAACCCTGTGTTCTGACCTCAACCATCCAATTGGCTGTAAGTCACGTTGGATAATGTAAAAAAACTAATACAACATTCTTTAAAGTAATGACTATAACACTCTTCATTTTAACCAAAAAGATCTATTTTGATTTCACCTGAAGGTTGTTCAAATAAGCTTCTGGTTTGTGTGTGGGGATCTTTTAAGCACACAGCAGTGGCCAGCAGTGATCTTTTTGGAATGCCGCAGTCTTCTTTTTTTTCACCTTCTCATACACTCCATATTTGTTCGGTGTTTTCCTGATAATGGACCCATAAATATTAATTATTAACCAAAGTGAGTCCGTACTATCCTCAAATTACCCTTATGTCAATTGTGAACTTCTTATTTGTCCCATGCCTCATTATTTCCTTAAATTTTGTTGTTTTAGGGATTTTATTTTTGTTTGTTATATCTACTAAGAACTAATGCAGAGGTTTTTAAGTGACTGTAACGAAACATTTTAATTTAATCATACAAATCTATACATGGCTGTCCTACACTGTTTATGCAGTTCGGGAGGATGAATCCCCCCACTGAGCCTTGGTCCTCTGAAGGTTTCTTCCTTAAAATAACAACAGAACAGCGAGTTTTTTTCTAGCCACTGTCACTTCGGCTTGCTATTTGGGGGTTCAAAGTCTTATATATGTAAAGCTGCTTTGTGACAGTGTTCTATATTAAAAGGGTCTCTATAAATTACTTGAACATTTATAATCATGCAATATTTCTTCATTTAAAAAGAAAGCCTCAAGTTTATTTTCTATGACTAGTAAATAATCAGAGTGTTTCTTTCATTCATTATGACAGCAGCATAAAAGTTAATTAATGAAACCGTACCAAAATAGTTCTAAGGAATGCTATAGAATGCACAGTTACAGTTAAACTATCTGCTAAAGTCTGTCTGATTCTTTATTTCTGCTCTGTCCCAGTTACACCTCTCACAATCTTACTTTCTGCAAAGCCCCCTCACATGACTTCAGTCCCCCCCCTCAGTCCCCCCCCTCTTTTTAGCTTTTCATGCTTTCTCTCTCGGGTCTATATTTTGCTTCACCCCTCTGTTTGAGCCGTTTTTCCCCTCATTCTTCCCCTTTTTTCCCTCACCGTCTTTTCTCACAGTAGATCTAGTGCTGTGTTCTTTGCCCACACAAGGTTAACCGCCTCGCATCTGCACTTTTGAACCTTTTGGGAGTGTGAATGTGAACGACAGACAGAAACATTGTGGGGAGGAAGCAGGGCACAGATAGCAAAGCAGGAAGAGAGAGCGACTGAGAGATTAAAGAGAACAGAGGGGGGAATCTAGAGAATTGGTGATGCCAGTGGTCTGGTAGAGGAAAGAGCATGAGTTTTTATCCTTTTCTTTCCTTAATCCTCTTTCCTGCTCCACTTTGGATTGCTGTGAAAATAAAAGTGACAGTGTTCTGCTTAAATTCATAGCTAAGCACATTACATTTTTTTTCTTGCATGGTGAGCTAGATTCCAAATATTAAGATGCACATGGTGAAGACATCAGGGTTTGATTTATTCCTATTAAGATCTTTATGTCAAAGGGAGTATACTGTATTTCATAATGATTTCCATTCCCACTAATGCACTAAGTTTAGCCAGTTAGACAAACATCATTGTAAACAGTGTCTAAACATCAAATGTTTTTCTTTGATGTGCACTATTTTGTTTGAAGTATGTGAACTTCTGGTCATCACACTTACTGTATAGACGCTTATTGGACCACCCATCCCAACACAATGGCTGTTATTATGGAGCCGTGTCTCTAACCGCCTTCTCTCTTTCAGAAAGAATTTTCCCAAGAGTTTTAATTGCTTTGTCTGTTCATTCAGTCATGCAGGCAGTTTTCAGGCACTGTGGTTATGGTTGTCTACTGCATGTGCAGTGGTGACACTTTAAAGTGTGGAAGGATTGCTATATTTAATAGTATTCATGTAATGCATATAATGTAAGAAATTAGCCTGTCATATAATGTCATGTGATGTATTCATGCTTATAAAAGATAGAGAAAAATTTTTTGCTATGTGAGTTAAAGCTGAGCTGTTATTAATTATTATAACCACCCCTATATAAGCTTCATCTGTGTGTCTGGTAAAAAGTTTTCAAATGCTATTTCACCCACTTCCCGTTATCCGATTCAGCTGAAACTTTGCACAATTGTTCATCGTCGATGACGACACATGAATCAATTAAAAATGTTCCAATTAATGAATTCATTTTGTTTTCTGTGGATAAATTACCCATTTTCTACTAAATTTTATACGTCACAAGCAGAATTAATTTAGGATAAAGTAATTTAACACGATATATGGGTGGTTTTTAAAAAAGATTTTAAAAAAATATTTTGCTTGTTAATTCATAAAAGTTGATTGTTAAAAGGTTTTTTTGTTTGGATGCATGAGGATAAGATATTCACTCATTTCCTATAGTGCCAAAGACATGACGAAGAACATCTAGAGGTCGGGTCTGTGTGCATGAGATAAGGAAGGAATCCTTAATGGGATTCATCTTCTGTTCTTTCATGGTGCACAAATCACACCAGAGGTTCTTCGTTTCACAAAGCTCTTTGAGCTCAGTGATTGATTTCAGCAGAGCATTAGTTGTGGTCAGGTTAACTGGGTTGTAACATTTTACCGCTTTTGATGTTTTCTTACATGTTTATTTAGTTTATATTTTGGATAATAGTCACTGTTCAATGGTAATTTATTGAACCTGTGGGTTTGATTGCATTGTAACAGAGTTGATTTTTAATATACTTTTATTAATAAATAGGTCTGTCCTCTGAGTTCATTTGGAAGGTGGATTATAGGCTCACAAATTACAGTATTAAACATTTATGTAGCTGATAATTTCCTGTAACTTTTTCTTTCAACACTTTCTTCTTTATGAAATATTCAAATGAAATTTTAACATTGCTACTTGCTAAGAGGAATATTAAAATGTTATTACTGTTTGCTATAATTATGATATAGAAAGAGGGTGGCAAGGTGGCTTAGTGGTTACCATGTTCACCTCTCAGCACTAGGGATTCCCGGTTCGAATCCCAATCTGGCTGGAGTTTTCATGTTCTCCCTGTGTCCGTGTGGGTTTCCTCCAGGTTCTTCGGTTTCGTCCCACAGTCCAAAAACATGGATCAAAGTCAATTAAATTCCCCAAAATTACCCCTTATACAGTGTGTTTGTGTGTGTGCCCAGCAATAGATTGGCGCATTGTCCTGGGTATCCGCTATCCGCTCAGCGCCCGAAACATTCTCCCCTGAATGGGCATGGGGAACCCACCCGCGGCCCAAGTAGAGAACTTGACCCCCCGTCCGCAACCCTAGTAGAGGATAAAGTGGAAGATAATGGATGGATGATATAGAAAGAGGAATGTTAGTTGGATGTATGTATTGGGACTTACACATGGGGTGTTTGTTTTCTTAACCCTTAAGTTCTGCATGAGTTTTACTAATTAAATAAAATGGAATAATAAAATAAAATTGTTTAAATAAAAAAGTTTTGGAGCCCAGTGCCACTTAAGTCATGCATCCGGCAATTTAGATACTTTAAGGTTAATCGCTTGTCTTTTTGAAGTTGTAGTTTGGTGTGTGTTGATGCTTGGTGATATTTCTGCATACATTTGACCTAGAATTTAAATTTAACCTAAAAAAATTGCCTATAGAGTAGATTAACAGAATGAACCCATCCAAATGTATCTAATATCTTACAAAGCAGGTTTGTGCAGATTTAATTATAAACCATTATATTTGATTCACTAAGCTTATAAATTCTACATTATACAAAAATCTTGAGGTGTTCTGTGCACCTCTGGGATCTACTGCTGAATGTACATGACCTTTGTAATCCTTAGACAGATTTGCATGAGCTGTTACTGTGATGAATCATAGTGACATGCATTTAGGTATGTTCTGGAAAGTTTTCTTGAACAGAACTCATTTCCGATCAATCTGAATAATTTCTGATACAGACTGTGAAGATCGACAGCTGCAAAATCCAACTGCTGTCATGGTACCCGTGGTTCCTCAGTACCCAGAATGGGTGTTTTTTTATGTGTAAAGGTAATTTTGTACTTTTCCATTAATAACTGCACTGTAACCTTTGGATGACCTACAGTATTTGAAAACTTAATCAGCTTTATTCTGATGCTGGAATTCCTTTCCCTTTATAGCATTCAGATCTTAAATAACGAATTAACAAAGAGCCAACCAAGCCTGTACACACAACTGAAGTCGCCACCACCTGCAGTGCACATACATTATTACTGTTCAGCCATGAAAAGTCCTGTTCAGTACCTCTAAATGAACTCTAAAAGGCTTTTTTGCCTTTGCTTGAAAGCTTTAACTGCAGCTGGAAAATGACCCTGTGTAAAAAAAAAAGTACAATCACTAATCTGCCTGCAGAGACATAGAGCTGTAAAATGATTGAATCATGATTAAAACTATGGAATTTAATTTATATAAAGGCATTACTGATTTAGTGGCCTCAGTCTGTAATGCATGTTTTGTTTAAAACATCAGTGTTAAAGTCTTCCTTCAAGTCTACAGCATGACTGCACGATACAGACTGACAGAGCACTTAATTTTTAATAAATAAAACCCATAATTAAATGTATTCTGTTCCCCATGTGTCAGCACTCTCTCTAATATTCAAGTGGTGTAATAGACATGGATGCACTTAATATTTTTGATCTAGTTTTCTAAGGAGCACCTAAAGATATTGCACTGTACAGTTATTTTACTTGTTTTTTTACTTTAAGGGTTTAGTTTGCAATTTTATTTCAAAGTGATTACATTATAAAGTAATAAAGAGTCCCTTATTGCTTTTATAAAATGGTTACAAACTCATTACTATAAAAAGTTTTGAATCATTAATGTGTTTATTGAAAACAAAATTTTTAATAAAATGGTCTTCCACAACTTAATCTAGTTTTGTAGTTTTTCAAGGCTAGCGTTGAGTGTTGGATAATGGGGATGAGATGATTTTATTGGTACAATTATTTTTTTAAGAATTGATCCCGGTTATTATGCATTATGCTCCCAAAAAATAAATGAATATTATATTGTTTTGTAGAAATCAAAATAAAAAAGAAATCTCTGTCCCTTAAAGTACATATCAGCATCAACATTTAAATCAAGAAGTTTTTTTCTGTAAGAGCAAAGTAAACAAGTGTGCTGCAAGTGTGATGTTGCCACTTGGTCTAAACGTATTTTTCTTATGAATGTCGGCCTCAGGGCGGCACGGTGGCTTAGTGGTTAGCACGTTCGCCTCTCAGCAGTAGGGATTACCGGTTCGAATCCCCATCTGGGTGGAGTTTACATGTTCTCCCCGTGTCCGCGTGGGTTTCCTCCCACGGTCCAAAAACATGGATCAAGTCAATTGAGTTCTCCAAATTGCCCCCTATAGAGTGTGTTTGTGTGAGTGAGTGTGTGCCCAGCGATAGATTGGTGCCCTGTCCTGGGTGTATCTGCCCAGCACCCGAGACGATCTCCCCTGGATGGGCATGGGGAACCCCACCGTGACCCTAATAGAGGGTAAAGCGGAAGATAATGAATGAATGAATGAATGAATTAGTGTCGGCCTCGCGATAAAAATTTTTTTAACGATTATAATTACAATTAATTGCCATAATGATTAATTCGTACTGGGTATCAGGCTTTAGTGCGCATTGGGAATCGGCTCTGTTTATATCAGTTCACTGTTTATATGAATCTGTATTTCCGTTAATGGTACTTGATTTAAAATAATGTAGCTCTCAGACGTGTGCATTATTATAAATAATAACTGGACAAACAGCTCAGCCAATGAAATTTAAGGACCAGAAATACAGATTTCATAATGTAGCTTGTGTCTTTTTTCTTATCAAGTTATCTCTCTGGAGCTTGTCCATGTGTTATCGTAGCCATCACCACCTCATCCTGCATTTGATTATAAGAGTTTTTAAAAACTATGTTTTAAAGAATTTTATCCCTTCCTCACACTGCTTTTAAATGAGAACAGATCATACGGATCCAAAAAAATGGCCTTTTAAAAAACTGTTGTAAATGCATTTAGCTTCTAATTTTATTATTATTATTATTATTATTATTATTATTATTATTATTATTACTATTATTATTACTGTAATAACTATTCTATATTTAAGGCTATTTAAGTTTCATTTATTTATTCAGTAATTCCATCATGTATTTCTTTTCATTGATTACAGTGACATTTTTTCTCGTTATTAGTCTGTACATGTCTTCAATTTAGATTAATTAACTATGTAGTGATTAAAATAGATAGATTTTTAGCTTCACTGAATCTTCATTCATTTGGCAAATAAATAAATGGTGTCTTTTCTGAAAGGACATGTTTTGTCTTTGCTGATTTGTTTTAATCTTGATTTGTTGCAGAGGATATCTGTTACTGGGATGTTCCGATTTACATCTTGGGTACAGTAGTGTTTCCGAGGTTTTAAATCACTTTGGTTATGAACAGCTACTGTGGACAACATTTGGTGATAATTATTGTGGTAACTAATATAGCAAGCATTTTGCGGAATCGGTTTCTGATGAACACTGCTTTGCTGCATGTTTTGATTTTCTCATGATGTTGCGATGACATGATATGAATGACACATGGATTTAACTTCTAACAGTTGTAAAATCTTTGATATAGCAGCATTTTGATTCCAAATGGAGTGTCTGAGCTTTAACTTGTTAGTGGAATAACAGGTAATCTGTGTAAAACAGAAATGTCAAAACCTTAAACAATGAATGCTTTGCATCAAAACAGTGTTTTGTGTTACAAACATTTTTCTTGTCATTTACTAGTCAGAATCTAGAATTCAACTCCAGTTGAGATGAAGTATGGATGTGTTGTATGGATATGAAGTTCATCTGACTGTATAAGCATAAATAGTATTTCCTTGTGTAACAGTACAGTGATTTGTGTTGGTTTGTTAAATGTAACGGCAAACAAAACATTAACCTTAATGTGACACATAAACAGATTCATCAGTGTTTTTCACACATGTTCCAATATAATCCACACAGTTCCTCTTCATATGTCCACACATCGTAGATGCATTTACTGTATGCATATGTAAACTGCTTTACAGTTGCAATATTTTTGAAATATCATAAAACATAATTATAATTATTATAATTAATAAATTGTAATAAAATGAATAAAAACATTGGACAAAACATAGCGTAGAAAAATCATTATATTATGGCGTGACAAATGAAGATGAAATAAATTAGCTGTGAATAGCAGACACTGCATTTACAATCACAGCAAGATGCTTAACTTAAGTGCTTAATTCCATTCAGTTTTTACTATCACTGTGTTATTTCCTCGTACTTCAGCTTGTAGCTAAACATCCAAAATAACACGATTAATTCCTGTGTTAAACACATGGAAATTATTCCTCTAAATTTTTTTTCAATATTTTTACTCAGACACTAAAAATGTCCAAAGAGATATGTATTGTTAAATATAAACATTATTGGAAAAGATCTCTATGAATTTATGAAATAAACTGAATATCAAATTATTAATAATAATGCATGTAAATAAAAAAATGCGTATCTTTGTGCATATCAAGTTCAAATTGTAACAAAATTTACATTTCTAAAAATGCCAATTTTGAAAGACAGACTAAACTGTCAATGTAGTGACTAAGTATTTATTTCGCTGCAAAGTATCGTTTGTGGCAGGAAGGTCACTTCCTCTTTTTGTAAAGTCTGTTTTCCTGTGCATTGCAGGAGTTTAAGTGGAGCTTGTACTTATCAGTAGGACAGTGTGTCTCCTCTTAATCCGCTATCTCTGCTTGTCTCTGCCAGTGACACATTCTATATTCCACTGTCTGTTTCTGTACTGATGTTGGGATTATTCATAATACTGAACAGCTTTCTGAATTCTTAACTCTAGGAGACTTTGAAGTAGCCGAGATTAAACTGGGAATTCTTCAGTACAATGAGTTGATCTCTCTGAGTGATCTTTTCATTGTCACATAGACTGGGGGGGGGGGGGCCCCCCCCCCCCCCCCCCCCCCCCCCCCCCCCCCCCCCCCCCCCCCCCCCCCCCCCCCCCCCCCCCCCCCCCCCCCCCCCCCCCCCCCCCCCCCCCCCCCAAGGCTGAATGATTAATGTAGGACAAGCATTTAATCAATGAGTAACTCAAGCAGCAGTATTATAATACATAATTAATTTTGTCTGCTACTGATTTTGCTGAATTTTCTCTAAACACTTAAATGCTGTCTCTCTCGCGTGCATGCACACTCTTGTTCACACTCTCTCACATTCTCTTTCTCTCGCTCTCTCTTTCTCTCTCTCTCTCTCTCTCTCTCTCTCTCTCTCTGTCCTTGTGGATAATATCTTAGATGCCTCTGATCACTCAGGGTATAGATGCATGCTAAAGCACTGTCGGGATCACAGGGTTCAGATATATCTGGCATCACTCCACTGTCTCCTCTCTCTTCTCCCTTATTCTCTGATGAGCTGTTAGTTGATGGTAGTTGTTGCAGTGATGATGGGTTGGTGAGGATAAAGTGGGGGTAAAAATTATTCACAGTGGACCCTTTCGGACAAAATATTTGTAGAAGCAAGTTAAAGATAAAACAACCATTTTTCTTTTAAAAAAATTTATTATTTTTATTTTTGTTTGTGGGCAAACACAGAATCAGTGCTAAAATTTGATGCGAGACAAAAGACCATATAAAAGATCCTTTGTTGTATATTTTGATTTTCTTATAATTTGATATTTCTACTTCTACATTAACTTGTATTGTGGTAAACGTTGAAAATGTTTTTGATTGATCTTTTTCTATTATATAAATTATTTCCTCCAAAAGAGAATCGAACCCAGGACCTACTTGCTGTGAGGCTAGTGCAATAACCATTGAGCCACAGTGACTACCTATACCTAATGCCTATTATAAATTTGTTCTGATTATTTTATTTCAATTCTTTAAAAATAAGTGTGTTTTAGCAACATAATCCAATTCACAGAATACAGCCTTTTCTTTAGAGCCACTGAGTCTGAAAGGAAAGGGAGGTTTTAGACAACCCACATGATCATGTCTTTTCATAACAACCAGAACTGAACTTGCCTTTCTGCTTACTAAGAGAAGGAAGTTCTTGATGTGTTTAATATTAAAAATAGCAACAGAGTGAAAGTGTGTAACCTTAACCCCATCCTTTAGATTGATAGCCCAGCACCTTTAACCACTGAGCTATCACATCCTGCTAAGTGTTAAGTTGGTGGTTTTAAAAATGGCAAAATAATTACAATGGCTGAAAAGTTTGATTTTTGACAAATAACAGTGATTATGTGATTGTTATATTTACAACTTCAGGTAAAAATAAGCAAACAATAAATTAACTACTTTTTTGTTCAATCTCTAAGTCACTTTTAAACAGTAAAGTTTTAGTCCAATATAGGTCCTAACCTCATCGTTAATTAATTTTTTTAAGCTGTTTATCTTAATTATGGTTGCAGTGTGTACTGGAGGAACATCCTTGTCAGGTTGCCAGTCCATCGTTGTGCAGACACAAATTTGCACCATGGGGAAATTTTGTATTTTCAACTTAACATGCTTCAGAACCGTGGGAATAAATCAGAACTGAAAAGTCCAGATGAGGCACACATTGATTAGGAGAACCAATGGGGCACAAAAGGACCATGGTTATCCGATGAGTCAACCAATTTTCTTGAAATCAGTAGACAGAAATGTACCTGTAAATTTCTATTATAATCTGCAATTAGACAGGCAGCTTTTAATGTTGTATTTACAACAATTGGTAAATGCACATCATAGGACCTTTTACATTTACTGTAGGATTGCATGTGCTGGTTAAAAATATTATTAGTGTGGACCAAGTCTTTGGACCAAAGTACTATCAAATTTTGCACTGCAGTGTCAGTTTAATTAGTAATTTTAAAGTGGTTCTCCAGATAAAGGGTGTAACTTTTAATCTAAATACTTCTGAGTTTTACTTTCTTTTGTGGGTAAAACTCAAAAGAGAATGTTTAATGGCTTGCTTTGTCAGTTTGCTTGTCATCGCCGAGTACTTCAGTCTAATTAAACTGGGTTTAGAACTCTTTAGTCTACAACTCGGGTAACTTAACATATTCAATTGCTGTGCCCAGCGATAGGTTGGCGCCCTGTCCTGTGTGTATCTGCCCAGCGCCCGAAACGTTCTCCCCTGGATGGGCATGGGGAACCCCCCCCCGCGACCCTAATATAGGATAAAGTGGAAGATAATAAATAAATGAATGAATATTCAATTGCTATGACATCAATAATTATCTAAACAGAACATTAAATAATATAAGTTGTTAGTCAGCCTTTATTAAAATATTTTGGTAAATTGTCAGAAAAATGCTGGATATTGGATATTCTTGATTAGTGTGTTAATCAGTCAACACCTAATTCACATTGTTAAGAAAGACAAGAGTCGTGCCTTATAAAGAATTGATTACTTTTCAGTTGTTACCTTTTTGAAAAAAAAAAAAAACACACACAATGCAGATAATTGCTCTGTGATTGGCTACTTATTTTTTAGTCATTACAATGTATGGACTTAAATGTTATACATCAGCGGAATAAACCAACAAAAATGGATTGAAAGAGAAATGCTTTTAACAAATTTTCTTTGGTTAAGGTAAAAGCTCTTGAGGTAGAAATAAGGCTGAAATATAAAATAAGATCAATATGTTGGACTTCCCCTCATAAGCACTTACACAAGGCACCAGGCAACCTGAAAAAAAAATGTAATTCCAAGCTCATTACACCGGCCCACTGCTCTGGTTTGTTTTTGCGCCCTCTCTGTCTCTCTCTCTGTCTCTCTCTCTCTCTCTCTCTCTCTCTCTCTCTCTCTCTCTCAATCTTTCTCTCTCTTGCGCTCTCTCTTTTTTCTGTGTGTGTGAGAAATTAAATTTGATTACTGTTGTATTTACTGGAACTGAAGCTGTGAGAAAGTGGACAGAGCTTCAGTCTGACCTTTTGAGTGTTGCTTTAATATTCCCAGTTCTGCAATAAATAAAGTCAGCACAGATGGATATTTTACCTCCAAAGCTGAAACTCACTGAAAACTAAACCAGTGTGCCTGTTTAATCTGACTAACTGGAAAATATATGACGTCTCTGTTCTGTTAAATGGGAAATGTTGGCTTGTGTGGTTTTTACTGCAGTCTGGTCTAATATAAATTTTTGTTGACTTCTTCTTTTTTTTATTAATCAAAATTGTAAAATTTGTCACCTCAGCAAAAAGTACCCATGTTCGTTTTCTGGTGCAGGTCTGTAGTTGGTACATTCTCCGCATATCTGTATGAGCTTCTTTCAGAAGCTCTACTTTCTTATCATAGAGCAAGAACATGCAATGCAGGTGAAAAGGTGATACTATATTGTGTGTGTGTGTGTGTGTGTGTGTGTTGATCTGTCCAGATATATTTCACTCAATGAGGTCTGAGTCAGAGGCTCCAGAACCTTGGAGACCTTTTATAAGGATTAGCCGCTTAATAAAAAAACAAATTAAATAATTAATTCAAAATTTTTTGCATAAGCCTGTACCAGCTTATAAGAATCAGAGAAATCAATGGCCAGACATTTTTCAGGCATCACTTACTATAAACCAGGCATTATAATCTTTATTTTAAAATATTTCTTTCTCTGTTGTTTCTTATTTCAAATTGATTCACAAAAAACAATTCTGAACACTGGACTAATGAATATTTGTGTGATTTAAAAATGAAATCTGGTGTTTGAATGTTTATTTAACATGAGAATTATTATTTATTATGGGATGTCAGATAGAGGAAATAGATAGTTGTCTGCTAAGCTGTTTGCTAACATTTTTAGCCCATACTGGTTACCGTATCTGTATTTATAACACACAGTATTAATGTTGTTATGTAAACACTTACAGTACCAGTCAAAAGTTTGCACACAACTCCTTTCTGCTTACTTACTGCCCATTTGATCAGAACCACTTACCCTAAAGATGGACTCTGTAGTTCTACAATGACAGACTGCAGTCCATCTGTTTGTAGACTACAGTACATACTGTGTTAGTTCATTTTATTCTGTTTTCCAATGGTCATAACCCCAATAGTAACACCACAGGGCAGGTATTATTTGAAAGCTACGTTATTCCTATCCCAGCAGTGTCACTGAGGTGTTTAAATGAAACTACAGCAGCACTGCTGAACTAAAACTTCACATCAGTGCCACTGCAGAACTGACAATAAACAATACACCACCCAAATGATACCATTTATGTGATCGTCCTGACCAATAGAGAACTAACAGGGGACAAACAGAAAAAAAGAAAACATATGTACTATAGTCTGTAATTATAAAACTACAAAGTCCATCTATATGGAATTTGGAGAAAATAAACCATATAGCGGGAAGTTGGTGTGTCCAAACTTTTGACTGATACTTTGTCATGAAACATGTGATCCAAGTTACTCTGTTATTCTTCTCAAGGACATGGATCTGGATGGAATTTGAACAATTCATTAGTCAGAATTTACCGTATTTGTATTGCTTTGCTAACATTTAGTTACTATTTGCTTTATAAAAAGTGAAAGTCTTTTTTTTACACAATAAAATCCAATTAAATGCCTATTTGTTTGTTAAAAAATAACTTTATTTTCCTTAATAAGTAGTTATAATTTGAGAAAAGCAATATTATTTGGGTCCTTCTCTCGATTGGTCGAGACCTTGCATGGTTTATCAGGAGAATTTTGGGACTTTCTTTTGACAACACAATGGAGGTTCACTTCTCTGGCTGATTCCCATTCAGTAGATGCAGTGTGGCGAGAGGATTAAAGAAAATAGAGGAAGATGTTTTATGCTGGGATGTGGACTGGAAGAAGTAGTTCAGTAAGGAATCTGAGGTAACACTCTGTTCTCTATCTATGCAGTATCTGGGCCATGTGGAGGTGGAGGAGTCTCGGGGCATGCACATCTGTGAAGATGCGGTGAAGAGGTTAAAGACGGTAGGTCTGCTTCCTGTTACAAATTTGTTCACGTCATTTATTCATCTACATTAAGCACCCTTAGGCTATTGTAGACATTCTATTTCACCCTTCCTCTGTTCCACACCTTAACTTCCTACCCATCAGCTATCACAGTCTCATTACAGTTTAACCACATCCACTCAGCCGAGGAGAGCATAAGGTCACACTGTGCACCACCTGCCCATTTGAGCCATTTATCCCTTTTTCCTTATTTGACAGGACTTCTGTGTTGTTGCAGGGGGTTAGTGCTCATTTAGGGAGACACATTGCCCTATTATGGACCCAGCTCACGTTTTCTCTGGCTTAACAGTAGAATCTATATGTGTGGAAGTGTGCTATATGATTACATGCCTCACAGTGTACACTTTTGGAACATAGATTATGTTTGGAAAGATAGCAGTGAAATATGCACAAAGTGGGTCAAAGGTCTAAGGCAACATGTGTATTTTGAAACTTTGTTTAATTAGGGACAGTTTCGAGATTGTGGTTGAGGAACCAACCTTACGACCTAAAGGTCACTGGTTTAATTCCCGATCTCATCAACTACTATGGCTGGCGTGCCCTTGGGCAAGACACCTAACACCAACGGACCCCTGGGTGCATGTATAGGGCTGCCCACCATTTTGGGCACATGTAATCACTTCAATACTGGGTGTTTGTGTGTTTCACTGCACGAGTGCCTTAAATGTGGAATTCCTCTGTGTGCAGGTACTGCAGGCAAAATAGATCACTTTATCACCTTAAATTTAATGTGAAATCCAAATCATATAATCAGCACCAAAACACAACAAAGCTGTACGAGAACTGTGTTTGAGAAAAAACCCTGGAATATCATTAAGTGCTTATAGTTCATAATCCTTGTTTTAAAATATTTATTTCTTAATCTGTTGCTTTTTTGGTTAAACTGCCGTCACAAAGAACAATTCTGAAATGCTGGATTATGTATATTTGTGCTATTTGAAAATAAATCAGGCATTTATATAACAGGTGAATTATTATTTATTATGGGATTTCAGATAGAGGAATATTTTTATTATTTACCTTATTAAACACTTACAATACCAATCAAAAGTTTGCACACACCTTCTTTGCTCATTGCCCATTTTATCAGTACCACTTACCACAAAGATGGATTTTTTAGTTCTACAATTACAGACTGTGGTCTATCTCTTTGTCTGAGTAGGCAAAATAGATCAATTTATCACTTTAAATTTGATGTGTATTTAAAATCCAAGTCAAATAATCAACACTAAAACACAACAAAGCTGCATGAGAACTGTATTAGAGGAAAAACCCAGAATATCATTAAGTGCTCATGTTTCATGACCTAAGCCCATCATTTATGGGTTACTTGGAAAAGTTAAATTATATTATTATATCACTTATATTACAGAATCCCTTTAAAGACTGTGTGAGTCACTTTAGCATTATTCACTGTGGAGGCGCCCTGTTCAGCTACACATTTGGTAATAACGAATAATCCATTTCCCAATGAAGGATACTTCAAATAACTTATGAATGATGACATGTTAAAGAAAGGTCTTTTATAAAGCACTAAACCCTGGGTGGGTGTGTGTAACAGTGATTTTATTACTTGTTGGGCTGTCTACAATTCAAAACCTATAATAACATCAAAGTAGCCTTTGTAAAAATGTCTATTTTGAAAAAGCCGTGGTTGTTAGACTTTAGTATTTTTGATCATCTGTAAATTTGGTTAAGTATATTTTAAAACACAGTTTTAAGCGGTTGACCACTTTTAATTTTTAGTAGCTTTGTACTTACTAGCAAAGATCTTTCGACAAATCACAGACCATACACACCCCTTGCTGGTTGGAGTAAAACTCATCTTGGAATTTATCAAGCCCTTTATTAGGTACCTTCCTGTTAATGTATTCATTTTCTATTTCATTCATGTGCTGTACTATTTAGTTGCACTTTGTAGTTCTACAGTTACAGGCTGTAGTTCGTTTCTTACATACTTTGTTAATGCCCTTCACTCTGATCTCTAATGTTTAGGACCACAACAGAACAGATGTGAATTTAGTGATGATTCTCACATATGTTGGTGGCATGTTAATATGCGTTGGACTATAATTAATTCCAGCAGCACTTCTGTCTGATTTAAGCACTGTATTTACTCACTGTGCATTCCATGAGACAGTATTGTTTTACTTTGTAAATGTAATATCAGACACAGTATTTCTTTTGTTACTGCACAGTTTGTTAGTCATCCTCTAATTCTTCATCAGTGTACACAGGACACCACCTGCAGGATGCTGAAAACTCCTGTGACATTACACTGTGTGAATTACTCGTAGCAGGACAACACACTTACACATGTTTACCCTGCTGTTATGTCAGTGTACCTGCAGTTCCACGAACCATCCGCAATCCAGTTAATACATGCTCTATTATGAGCCTGATTATTACACAACAGAAAAAATGGTATGAGACTGTCAGTTATGTAAAGAAAGAAACTGTTGGTCTACAGTTTGTAATTGCAGAACTGACAGCAAGGGTACAAAAAGGTGGTTACCCTTAATGTGGCCAGTGAACATACTAATCCTCTGACTGTCCTGTGTTTTTGGATATTTCTCGAATTTGCACATGACTAGGTATTTTAAGTTGTTTACAAATTTTACAAGAAACAAGACACTAGCTGATATCCAGTTAAAAGACTTCTGTTACCTTAGAAACATGCTCCTCTGGGACAAAATAGACTGACACATGAAATTATAGTCAACTAATATATCCATGTTTAATTTGACAGTTGGCGGCATGGTGGCTTAGTGGTTAGCACGTTCGCCTCTCAGCGCTAGGGATCCCCGGTTCGAATCCCCATCTGGGTGGAGTTTCCATGTTCTCCCCGTGTCTGCGTGGGTTTCCTCCGAGTTCTCCGGTTTCCTCCCACAGTCCAAAAACATGGATCAAGTTAATTGAATTCTCAAAATTGCCCCTTATAGAGTGTGTCTGTGTGAGTGAGTGTGTGCCCAGCGATGGATTGGCGCCCTGTCCTGGGTCTATCTGGCCAGCGCCCGAGACGTTCTCCCCTGGATAGGCATGGGGAACCCCACCGCGACCCTAATAGAGGATAAGCGGGAGATAATGAATGAATGAATGAATTTGACAGTTCAATTGGATTTATTACTTCCTAATTTGTAGATTAATTTATTTATTTATAAAAGTTTACTGTTCACATCCTTTTTAAAATGTGCTTTAGTTGTCATAGTGATGACATCCCAAACCCTCTGCCATCATCATGACATCATCTTCATTTTAGATCAGTAACAACATCCGACCTCATTTAGATCTGACTGCTGACCATCTTGTTTTTAAAAAAGATGAGGTGATATCCACTCTGTAACCTTGTCCTATGCTCTGAGTACAACAGCCCCACATTTCCTGTTTTGCCCTAGTTCTTCAGGACTGTATGAAATGCAGACAAGTAATATCTTAAAAAGGAAAAGGAAATCTTGTGTAGATGATATTAACTGTAGGCTTGTACATCTCCACCTAAGATTTCATTCTTGTAAGGATGATGGAAGTATCTTCGCTGACGTCTGTTGGATTAGGAGGGTTGTTCCTCTTCCTGACCCACATCTTTTTAATTTGTCCTGTTATCCTCCAGGAAGATGGTTTGGAGACATGGCTTGAGTTCGATGGAATTAGTCTCAGAGGTTTAAAAATAATAGTTTCTTTAAGAGGGCCGTGCTTACATTCTTCTTCTGGTTAATAGATGGGATGGCTGGAGGCCTACCTGTGCTTATACACTTATCTATTTACTTCGACCTCCTAATACTTTACTTAAATTTGCATGCAGTCATTTATAGTTTCTCTGTCATGCTCTACCTCCTTTTGCTTGCTTTATGGTTTGTTTTTAATGGGAGGCTTAAGGCTTGACCCGCAATACCATGCAGGTAATAAGCGAAAGAACAAAATGTATAAATCGAGATCTGTAGACTTAGTCATTGAGGACACTAGATTTAGTTTGTCATTCTCCCAATTTCCAAAAAGGCCTTTCTCACCTCACAGTAAAAAGGTGTTGTTTGTATCCTGAGTGGGATGCACAAAGAGCCTCTCCTTTGTGGAGTCTGCATGCCCTCCTCTGCTTCCTTGTCTTTCCTCCCATAATCTATTTAATTGAAGATATTTAATGGATATTTGTCCCTGCATTATTTAAAACCAGTTCCATTTGAAACATATCAGCCAATCCAGCCTGGGTTTCTACAGAACCTTGGGGCATTCCATGTGAACTGGGATGTGGGAGTTTCATTGTTAAACTAGGTTACCTCCCTAAAATTTTAGTTCCCTTTGAGAAAGTCAGAGAAATCTCAACAACTCACACTGGAACTTTGCTCTAAAATAGAGCTGGTGTTAATGTCTAATTTTGAACCAGGCTGCTTTTACACCCTAAAAAATAACCTTAGAGTGACTGGAAAATGTGGCTAAACTGTCAGTCAGGCAAAGTTGTGAAATTAATAATGTTCTTTAAAAAAAATCTTATTCAATAGGATGCAATATGTGTGACAAAATGCAGAACAGATTTATACAATGTGCTAGTATGATGAACATTCTTATATTACTTATATTATACCCTTTATAACCCTTATAGATAAATGAATGCAGTGTTGAGTTATAACAGTGAATGTGTGCTGCTTTAAGTTCTCCTTAAAGTGCAGTGGAATTAAAAAAAATAGTTTCAAAAAGGAGAATTTAAATCAAATTGTCTTCTGCTGTTCGGTATCTGCTTGGTTCTGCTGCCGAGAGTCTGTATCAAATTGGCTTGTATGTTAACAGAGCCAGGAACTAACTCATTGATTCATATTACTACAGTGGGTTGCAAAAGTATTCATACCCCTTGAACTTTGCCATATTTTGTCACATTACAACCACAGACATAAATATATTTCACTGGAATTTAATGTGAAAGACCAACACAAAGTGGTATACAATTGTGAAGTGGAATGAAAGTTATACATGAATCAACAATTTTTTTACAAATAAAAAACTGAAAAGTGCGATGTGCAAAATTATTCAGCCCCCCTGAGTCAATACTTTGTGGAACCACCTTTTGCTGCAATTACAGCT
>JAFMOD010000470.1:1126953-1194427 GCA_019802435.1 Corydoras maculifer | reverse complement strand
CCCCCCCCCCCCCGACCCTAATATAGGATAAAGTGGAAGAAAATAGGTGGATGGATGGATGGACCCTTTCACAGACTTCAAGTCCAGTCTAACATTGAAAAAATAAAGTAAAATAAAAAACAAGATGAAGGAGACTTCCAAACAACACACGGTTCTAATGATACTAAAAAAAATTTATCTACTTAAAGATCTGGAGAAAGAAAAGACATTGACATCAACAAGATGCTGATTTGGACACTTAAGACTGGTGCATTCTTTTCAGAAGAGGGACAAAGACCCATTTAATGTAATGGGCAAGACATCCCTGATTAATAAACACTAATAAATCCTAACTAAATGCAACGAAAAGCAGAAGTTGGACAACACAATGGCAGCAGTAAAGGAAATATTTAACCCAACTGAAGCTAAAATACTTGTTAAATTCCTTAACACATATGTGGAATATGATTATTTTTAATAGATTTATAAATGTATTGGCTAATAAATGATCCATCCATCCATTATCTTCCGCTTTATTCTCTACTTGGGTCGCGAGTTGGTTCCACATGCCCGTCTAGGGGAGAAAGTTTCGGGGGCTGGGCAGATACACCCAGGACAGGGTGCCAATCTATCGCTGGGCACACACTCACAGACACACTCTATATGGGGCAATTTGGAGAATTCAATTGACCTTGATCCATGATTTTTGGACTGTGGGAGGAAACCGGAGAACCCGGAGGACACGAGGAAAAACTCCACCCAGGATGGGATTCGAACCTTGCCGCCTTCTTTTTAAAGCTAAAGTGGCATTAAAAACTATTTCTAGATGATAAACATAATTAAAATTTAATTAGAAATGTTCCTGTACTGAGATGATCTGATGGTGACCTACGGTGGTCCATGACAACAACAGACGTTAAACCACATGCAAATTTCGAACAGGTTGGATAATAGTCATAGCAGAAAGTGGGATGATTTCTGTTCCTCTACAGATTTTGATCTAGAGCTGAGATTAGAATCTAGTTACATTGAGCTGGAGTGCCAATCTGTGCAGCTACTGTGTGCTGTTTTATTATATCATATCTATTATAAGAATCAGTTTAATAATTGTTTAGATATTAATAGTTGTTAGAACTTTAAACTTTGTGTTGTAGTAAGGGTCGATATTCAGTAGCAGTAACTGTTATAAAACTTTAAATCTGTTATTTCTATTAAAAGAAATAAAAGTTTTAAAAAATGAAAAACCACAGCAGCTTATTTAATCTAGACCAAAGAAATAAAAGTAGTACCCGCTAAACATGGTGCAGAGCAGCAAGTAATTAGGTCAAGTTCATTGTATTTGTATACTGCTTTTATTAAAAGATAGTGTCATGAAGCAATACTACAGAAAAGATGTATTTAAAAAAGTAAGACAAACTTTTGTACATGAATCTATAGTTTGTTGTTAAAACAGTAATAAAATATTCTGCCAGATACTAATAATGAACATATTATTGAATCATATATAAATCCATATTTGCATTTAGACTAAATAACTCCAAATAATTCCAGTCATATTTAATAGAAATTTTTATGGCTGATTGCCCCTATTCTTGAGCAAATTTTAGTGTTTGTCCGAATTGTAGTGTTAAGAGGGCAGGGTGTACGCTGACAGATGGCAACATCCTGTATTCTGTACCACAGTGACAGGATAATGATGTATCATGATCATTTTAATTATGCCTTAATCATTAGGTCTGTAATTCAGTCCTAAATGGTTTCGGATTATCATTTAAACCTGTGATATCTGTTTTACAGGCGGTGACTGGCCTAATCCCACTAGTGGTCCTTTGGCCGTACCTAGTGCCTCTCATAAGCGCACTCCATCTGAGGCGGACCGCTGGTTGGAAGAAGTGTCTAAATCTGTAGGGGCACAGCAGCCCAGCACGGGGACGACGACCCCTCCCCTGCAGCAGTCATTTCCTCCACCTATTCCTGTTCCCATGGTTCCTGCTGCCCCTGTAGCCTTTATGCCTACTATGCCCTCTGCTGTGCCGACAATTCCTCCACATCAACCTGCCTTTCATGCTCAGGTGCCGACCTCCTACCCGGTATCCAACGGCCTCCCCTATGGCCAGCCAAGCGTACCCGTAGTGGGCATTACACCTTCTCAAATGGTGGCCAACGTCTTTGGCTCAGCCACTCAGACGCAGTCAGTAGCGGTTCCTGTGCCCGTTCCGCAAACTCAGCTACAGGCATCTCCATTTTCTACTCCTCCTATAATGCAGTTGGACCCGCGCGGAGTGAGCGGACCCTTTGGCAAACCCCCTGCAGCGTTCCAGCCGCTTAACGGTAACGCCACAGTGAATGGCACTGAAAGCTGGGCTGTGCCATCTCAGCCAGTGGAGCACCAGGCAGATGCTTTTGAAGCGCAGTGGGCGGCTTTAGAGAGCCGCTCGCGTCAGCGCACCAACCCCTCCCCCACAAACCCGTTTTCCACCGAGCTTCAAAAAACCTTTGAGATCCAGCTGTAAATACAGAGAGATTGGAAATGTATAGGCACATGAAGGAGAAGATGCACAGAAGGCAGTGAAGACATTAAGAGAGATGACCTCTCTGACATGCATACTACTTTAGCCTGCTATCTGTGTTTTGTTCCTTTCCTGTCAGACTGTATGTTGTGTCGCGTGTGAGCTGGTAAGATGAGTCAGGAAGGTAAGAGGAAGAGAGTGCAGTGCAGTCAAGAGGCATCGCTATCAAAAAAAGAGAAATCAAACTAATGTTTTGTTTCCATTTTTATCTTAGTGGGGTTTCTGTTTCTGACAGAATGAGTAAAGAGCAGCCTTTGCCTCAAAACTTCTTTTTTAAAAAAAAAAAACAAATAACACCCTGGTATTTAATAGCTGATTTCCAGAGTTGATCATGCGTAATATCACAGTCCTGTCTCAGTGCTCCACATCCAGCTTCACAGGGCCCCATAAGCATGGGGATGAACAACAACTATACTTATCAGTAGAACAGATGCATCAAGAGAAGAAACTTTCCTAATTATGAGAAAACAGAATGCCAAAATCTTTATTTTTATGCATTGAATATATTTTAAATAGCTTTGGAATACATGGAAAAGTTGTAAGTAATCTTGCCAAAGGTGCAGGCTAGCTACAATGAAAATGATTTTATGTGTGTATACAGGAAATGGGCATTTATTATATAGATATATAGAAAAGGAAATGTATATTCTATAAATTCAGCTTGAATCATAGCTTTTATGTATTCTATAAAGAGAGACTGAGCAAAGTAATGGTTTTAACGACTTATTTTTCTGGAAATTGGTCTTATCGCCATGCGGATGTGTATCCGGCTGTAAATACTCGATCATTGCAACTACAATCATCTGGGTCTCATATCGGGATGGGTTTGACCAGTACGTTTAAGCTCTTGCAGAGTTAATCATTTTGTATTACAAACTGTACTTTATTTTTTTGTCCCCTTCATTGCCTTCGATCTCATTGAATGTTTAGGGTTTTTGTGGGCTGTCCAATTTTTAACACTATTTACATTTATTTTTAACCGTTTTATCTTTTTTTTTTTAATGAAGTTGTTTCTTCATATTGCACAAGCACTATACAGGAGGGGAGGGGGTTATTTGGGTAAGAAGGGTCAGCTGCATTGCTGAACCAGCAGAGACCTGAGGTTTACTAGATGTCTTGCTCAAATGACCTGTGGCTATAAATACTGTTTTCAGTCTCTTTGTTTTGCCCAGTTCTGATTTATCAAACCTGTGAAGAATGTTCTGTATTTTACTTCTATTAATTTTGGAAGTAATGCGTTATTTTAAAAAATTAGAGTCAAAAGATTGAATAAACTAATGGTGATATAGGACAACCACGACCCGTGTGTTTTGTGTATATAAATTTTACAGATATAATGATGCCTTGACCTCCATTAGCTTGATTGATTTATTCAGTAAGACAGAGTCCATAATAACAGAATCAGAATACTTTATTAATTCCCGGGGGAAAATTGCAGCAATAAAACTGGACTTGAAAAATTTTTTTTAAATGAATGACCTCCCTGTTTTAGCACAGCTTCATAAACCGATCAGAATGTTAAGTCATTGTATTGAAGTGGGTTTAGAAGTTAAACCTTTACATCAGGTAAGTTGGGCATTCTCTGTGAGGTATGCGTGCGTGTGCGTGCGCACATGCATGCTTTTGTGTGGTGGTGACAAACATGTTAACATAAATTGTGGGACATGGTATTGTTAGGGTAAGACTAGTAGTTATGCTTAAGATTTACATCTCTACATTATCCATATAAGCATGTGTGTGTGTGTGTGTGTGCATGCACACGTATAGAAACTAGGACATTTTGATGTTATTTTTTGTTTATCTTTGAAAAAAACAGCGTTCCTGATGTTTTTTGTAGCTTATTGCACTACCTTCTTTTCACTTAAATTAAAAACCTTTTTTTCACAATGCTTTTTTTTTGCCACCTCAGGTCTGTGTGTATTTTAGATGGTGAGTCTGTACATTAGTGAACTCACCTCAGCTAAAAAGATTTGTTACTTCCCTCAAAGCTTCCAGGATTAATGTTATTAATATTTTTTGGCTTATTTAACATTTTTGGAAGGAAAAGTTGATCTAGAAAAGGTGAACCCAAACTTTTTGGATTCACCATTGCAACCCACCATTGCAAGGGTGGCCATTGCAATTGACAAATGCAATGGCCACCCTTGGACATGCTAGGGTTGTTGTTCTTTTCACTGTGATAAATAGAATTGCTTTTATTTAAAGATATCTCTTTTTTTTTTTTTTAATAAACATGTATTTAATTAAAGGGACGAGTCAATTTTGTGGCCACAAGATCCAATGATAACCAAACACTATTTTATTATTTATTTTTTCATTATCTAGGCCCTATTTTCCATTTTCTTTAGGTGAAAATCAACCCAGTAATAATTTGGAAACCAAAAACCAAGATTGTGTGCTTATCCACTTCATAGGTAACATAACATTAGATAACACCATATAGACATGTTGATCTACAGTATGTGTCTGACCTCATAAAATGAATCTTAACAGTTGTAGACTTGTGCATATGGGAGAGAAAAAAATATCAGTAGCAGTAACACATACCTGGGCATTTTATGACCCGGGGTCAAATCTGGACATTTGTCTGTACCTGTCCAGCATAATGTCAATGTGAATCAAATCAAATGTAAATAAGTTTATATTAAGACGTTTGATTGCTAACGCATGCTGACATACTGGAATTGAAAAAAGTCTTAAAATTAATGTAATGCAGTTGTATGCCAGTTGTGCAGTAAAACTACTTTTATAAATTACCCTCAGTCAATTTATTTAGAAGTTAACATTCTCCATTTACTATTTATTGCTCAGCAATAAACTAATTTGTAAAGCTACGCAACTGTGTCTTTTACAAGAACAATCTAAGGCAGTGTATGTAAAAATTTATTTTGTATGTTTGCATGATGATGATGATGAATTTCCCTCCAGTGTAGGTGCAGTAAGGTGGCATAATGGTTAGTACGTCTGCCTCTCAGCTAGCTGTCCGAACTTTCAGATTTGTATCCTGATCTGAGTGGAGTTTTCATGTTCTCCCGTGTCCGCATGGGTTTCTTCTGGATTCTCCAGTTTCCTCCCACAGTCCAAAAACAAATAAATTCAAGGTAAATTGGCTGCTCTGAATTGCCCTGTATAAGGTGTGTCTGAGTAACTAGTAAATCATTGTACAGGATAAATCAGAAGAAAATGAAATGAGAAATACTTTGTTGGCTGGCAGTTTGCCCCTCCAGGTTCAAATCAAGGTCTAAGTGGAGTTCTAGTTCTCTTGTTTCCAAAAACATGGAATGTGAGTCGGCTGCTCTAAATTGCCCCTATATAGTGTTTGTCTATTTGCATGTTTTGATGTATCCGTGTTTCCATCATTTGATTCCCGGTTCGAATCCCAATCTAGGTTGAGTTTCCATGTTTTCCCTGTGTACGTGTGGGTTTCCTCCGGTTTCCTCCCACAGTCCAAGGTCAATTGAATTCTCCAGATTGCCCCATATAGAGTGTGTCTGTGAGTGTCTGTGTGCCCTCTGATAGATTGGCGCCCTGCGCTGGATGTAGCGCCCGAAACGTGTCCGTCCCCCCGTCCCCTGCCTGTCCTGCTCACTAGACGTCCTCCATCACTTGTATTTGTAAATTGGGACGATCCGGCCCAAGCCCTTTTATCCTCTTTTTTTCTTCCAGTGAACACTGTGCATTTTTTTTTTTTTTGTAAAGACAAAACTAAACTTTCTTTCATTTTGATGCTACCCTGGTCTGCAAACCTTAAGGGTGAGTCAAACTAATGAACTGCACCTGAGTTAATAAATCGATTCAGGAATTGTCTGAATCACACAATACCTAAATAAAATTAACCTGTAGTAACACACTACCATTAGTGATGCACTAGAATGTTTGTGTCCACGCTGTGCCCCATGGGAAAACTCAAAATAACCAATTAGAAATCAGCCTCAGATCACATGCTTGCCAAAAGATTGCGTGCCCACATACACACTCATTAGACCGGCACATAGTAAATGTGCACAATGGGAGCAATTACATGTATTCATTTATAGTTTTAATAAATTCTAACATCATTAGACATCCACAACACATTAGGCGGCACGGTGGCTTAGTGGTTAGCACATTCGCCTCTCGGCACTAGGGATTCCCATTTCGAATCGCTATCTTAGTGGAGTTTCCATGTTCTCCTTGTGTCCGTGTGGGTTTCCTCCGGGTTCTCCGATTTCCTCCCACAGTCCAAAAACATGGATCAAGGTCAATTGAATGCTCCAAAAAAAATGCCCCATATAGAGTATGTCTGTGTGATTGAGTGTGTGCCCAGTGAGATTGGCGCCCTGTCCTGGGTGTATCTGTCCAGCCCCCGAGATGTTCTCCCCTGGATGGGCATGAGGAAACCCCCCCCCCCCCGCGACCCTAATAGAGGATAAAGCAGAAGATAGTGGATGGATGGATCTCTATTAGACACACAGTACAAAATAAATGCACTTCTCATTAACTATTTTGCAGTTCAAAATTAATTCAGTTTAATACCTGAACAATTTTAAGTGGGCCGGGCTCCAGCGCCCCCTATGGACCAGCTGCTACTGGTAGCTGTGTAGTTTTGTTGTACAGGGAGTGCAGTAGAGCGGATCTGGACTGCTCGGGTGTTTGTGATGTTTGGGGTGTTTGTGATGTGTGTGATGGTCGGTGGCGGCGCTGTGAGTTCAGTGAGCCGCTGCTCCGCTGTATTTAGAGGCTGAGGAAGAAGCGTGCCGCAGCTGGTCGTCAGTGAACTTGTGTCTGTGTTTGGACAGGACTATCATAGCTGCAGGTGAGAACGCGTTTACAAAGAAAACTGTTTATAGAGGACCGTGTGGCCTCGCACAGAATATTATACTGACTCACAAAGTCAACATACAATTTAAAACACGGGACAAATTCACCAAATTAGCCAAGTCTTTAATGAGCAGCTAGCAATACCTGACGTCCACACAGTGAACGTCTGTGAATGCGTTCAGAGCTCTGCTCACAACAAACGCTTTAAATACAGTTTGCATGTTGTTTGAATGAAAGCTCCACAGCGGACTGAACTCTCCCGCGGGTTTAGGTTTAAACCTGAGTCGTGACTGCGAGCACAGTTAACACTTTCGTTATTTTCCTATCGTTATTCATGAAGCTTCGTGATGTACCTTCTTTAATATTTACATTTGTGTGTATGTAGAAGTATGTTACATGCCCCGCGTCATAAAGACAAAGGTTTTACACTCTCCGTTGCTTTCTTTTGCCCAATTAAATATAAAAGGCCCATATTTTCGACGACGTCGTGTACGACAGGCTGTTAATGAAAACTTTTAGTCTTACAACCCTGTAAACAAAACAATGTGGGTTTAAAATAAATCCTTAAAGAAGTGTAATGCGTTTAAGCGGATTACAACACGTTGATGGCGTAAACAGACACATTTTAGTAACGTCTTTGATATGGTAAACCCGAGAAAAAGTCCCAGTGACTGCTTTCACTGTTTCGTACGTATTGAGGATAAATAGGAGTTGAGGATGCATAATCTTCTTTCATGTTGAAAAGCTGTGACAGTGTTAAGATCTAATACCTAAACAATGTTTTCTTTTTCTTTCAAGCTGTCATCTAGACCCGTTAGTTTTTAAACTATTGAAAATTTAAAGCATGACTCAAACGTTCTATTTCATAGCGTTATAAAAGCTTATTACAAATGAAAGAAAAGTATAATAATCGAAACAACGCTGTGTATTCGTATCTCACGCACACACAGCCCATTACCCTTATAAGACAAATAAAATGAAACCATAAGTCCAAAATCTTTATATTATTTTCATTATTGCCTTAAACTAATTAGACTGTGTTCATTATTCTTTACCTTTAGTTAATTGCTACATTAACATGTAAAAACATTTCAATGTTTCCCTTCAGTAAAGTAAAATCTAGAACATTTGTGTGTGTTCCGTTTCCAGTAGAGAGCTGCCGCACTTTACGAGATGTCCAGACACAGTACTCTCACTGCAGCAGTGGCCACCTTATTGGGAGCCACACTGGGAGGATTATTATTGTGGCGCAGCATACACAAGCAGAAGAAAAAAGTTCTCAGACGCTCAAAAGATCCTGATCCACTACCTGTAGAGCAGCTTGGACCACTGGATTTAAGCACAAGTGCTGTGCAGAATGTGCAAGAGCTCCCACCAGTCCTAGCACTCACGCCAAAATGTCTGTCGTTACCCTCTATGGAGAACTTGCTGGAGGTGCCAGCAGTAGTTGTTAGTTCTTCAGAAGATTGGAGTGAACACTGGCCTTTATTTCAAGAGGACCTCTCCTTCTTGCCTGTGCTGGGACTTGATTGTGAATGGGTAAAGAATGTGTGTAAGAGGGTTTCTTTAGAAATCCTAAACCAATTTATAAAGAAACTGCCCTTCTTCATAAGATGTTGTATTATTCTCAGGTGTCCATTAAGGGGAAGGCATGTTCAGTGTCATTACTCCAGATGGCGACTTACACCGGTCGCTGCATGTTGGTCAGGTTGCTTGCATTCCGTGATGCCCAGCTACCGCTGCCCAAAGGTTTGCTGCAAGTTCTGAGGGATTTCCAAGTGCTAAAGGTTGGCGTGGGCTGCTTTGAGGATGGTAAACGCCTAGCACATGATCATGGCTTGGCTCTGGCTTGCACAGTGGACTTGCGTTATTTAGCACTTAGGCAGCGGTAAGTTTGAATTTTTTTCTTATTAGTCACATATTAAAAAATGGCAAACTTTTAATTACAGGTCTTGTATTTAAGAGCTTCAGCCTCTGAGTTGTTGAGTATCGAGCTTGGAGAAAAAACTGACACAGTTTTGTCAGGCTTCTGTAAACAAGGTTTATTCTAACTATATTTTTATAGACAGAAAACCAAACCTCTTTCCCCCTTTTAAGTTGACTAGCAACAGTTGACTAAAGGAGACAAGATGGTTGTGTAATTTTGGCTGTTCAAATGTTATGTATTTCACATACAGAGACCAGACTGACTAGGGTTTTCAAATCCTAATCATTTTGATATGTAATATTATTCCAAATTAATGCAGAACACAAATCACGTAGAAAGACCGTAACTTCTCTGTTATGTATTTACTTTGACTGGATGGTATGATATTTAATATCTGATGGCACAAATGCAATTAAGATTTAACATTTTAAAGTAGTTTAAAACTGATTTGTAGCTTTTCTTTGTGATTTTTAGGTTTACATTATCATATTTGGGAAATATTTTAACTCTGTATTCATTAATTCACAGACACATAAATATCCAAGTAAATACAATGCTCTTTGCTTCTAAGTGTTTTTGTTTTTTTGTTTCGTTTTGAACAATTTTAGTACCCAATAAATCAAAAAGACATCAGTGATGGGTTGCTGAACACTAAATGAGGAGTTCTGGTACCAGGATGGATATCTTAAAAACGAAATTAATTCTAAAAAAGAAATACAAACAGTTTAGCTGAAGCTCATTAGCTGTTGAAAATATTCAAAGTGAAATAAATTGGGAGTGCTGAAATATATGATGCTGCAAAACAGTATACAATGTAAAATTATTGTGCAGTTATTTATGCCAAAGTAAACAGCTGTTTTTTTGCCTTTGAAAGGTTCATAATGTTGATGTGCGTTTAAAAGCAAGAGCAAAATACATATGACTGGAATTTTATGCAGGGTGTTTGATGGTTCCAAAATAAAACACACAACAATAAAAATAGATATGATTCCAGTATGTCTGCTTAATTATAATCTCCAATATAATTAAATAAAAAAATACTCTGAATTGTTTTGATTTGATCATTTAGACAGGTGAATTTCAAATCTGAGACTGTTCTGTGTACATGTTTGTTGGATTTTGTAGACATGCAGTGTTAAATAATGGTCTTAGTCTGAAGTCCCTGGCCGAAGATCTCCTCTGTATCACTTTGGACAAGTCACTGGAGCTGCGTTGTAGTAACTGGGAAGCTGAACATTTGACCAAGCAGCAGGTGGTGTAGTTCTCCTTTTTATCTTATTTAGTTTAACATAGTGTTTTGTATCATGTAAGCAGCCAGCAGTGCTGTTAGAATATGATTTTTTTTTAAATTTTTTTTATTATTTTCTGTGCTAGATGTTGTATGCCGCTCGAGATGCCCAAATATCTGTTTGCCTATTTCTTCACTTGTTGGGGCTTTCTTCCGAGCCCTGCCTACTGAGGGAGGGTGAGACTGCTTTTACAATGCTAGCTGGGCACTGTCAGGGACTGGTTGATGTTCCATTCAGAGGGCGAAGTGAAGGAACAGAGGGTGAGCGCAGACGCCGAAACCGCAGGTCTACTGTAGACAGCCCTGAGTCTGGAGATCAGCAAGTTCCAGACCCACGCACAAATAAGCGGAAACCTCTCGGGGTTGGCTATTCAGCCAGGTATGGCAGCACTGCGTTAGGGCGTTTGTGGTTTTCTTTTTTTTTTAAATTATAAATAGCATTCAGGTCAGCATTGGTTTACTGTGGCATGCTGAAGGTGAGCACCTTACTGCTGCTTTAGTTTTTTTTTATGCAAGTAGATATGGTTAAATAACGATGTTCAGACAGGTAAGGGCCGGGTTAGCTCAGTGGTTAGGGTGTTGGACTATCAATCTGAAGGTTGGGGGTTCAAATCCCAGTTTACTGAAGTTACCAGTGTGGGTCCTTGAGCAAGACCCTTTTAACCCTCATTGCTCCAGGGATGTTTTGATTAACCATGTGCTCACCTCGTAAGTCGCTTTGGATAAAAGCGTCTGCTAAATGGCCCAATTTAGACAGATTTTGCTACTAAAATATTGACTATATAGAGATTTCTTCGAAAATATGTGAAAATTTTACATTTACAGAGCTTCAATTTTTCATTTTAGAAAATCCCCTCTGTATGATAACTGTTTCCTTCATGCACCTGATGGGCAGCCACTCTGCACATGTGACAAGAAAAAGGCAAGGTGGTACCTCGATAAAGGAATAGGAGGTATGTTATCCCTGACATGTAAAGGAGGTGAAATTTTTTGGCTTGTGTGAAAGAATTAAAAATATATATATTATCATAATTTGTATAATCATTCAAATAGGGTGACTGAAATTACATATGATTTGCTTAGACATTTTTTTTTTATTAATTTAAATTTAAAAGCCTTTTCCTAAGCATCTTGTTTTCTTTAAATGTTTTGGTTTTCACTGTTTTTTTTTTGTGTGGTTCCTCAGAGTTGGTCAGTGAGGAACCTTTCATTGTGCGCTTGCTGTTTGAACCATCTGGACGCCCAGACTCTCAAAAAGACTATTATCTCATGGCCAAAGAAAATCTCTGTGTAGTGTGTGGGAAAGCGGAGTCCTTTATCAGGTGCATTAATGCAATTATATTTTTAAGTAAATTTCAACTGGATTCTTTTGTGCTTAATCCTGATAACCTGATTTTGTTATACCAATTAAACTGCTAATGATGTAACCTTTCAGAACCGTCTAACTATAGCCTTTTTATTGTTATTTTGCCCATTGCAAAATTTTTATGTGTTGCAGGAATCGGTTTCAAAACCATTCATTTTAAATTTAATTCTGTTAATTTCTGTTTAAAACAAATAAATGGCATTGGGGAACTGCCAATCTACCGAGGAATGCATAATCAATATGGGTTCAAAAAGTCTTAGAACCTTTTGTTTAAAAAAATCATAGGCACATTTATACGTTAATAATTATTCTGTTTAAATGTTTTGATAAAATTTTGTGTTCTCATTAATATGAAAGGCCAGGTGGAACACCGTTATAACACAGCCGAAGTTTACTGTATTAAGTCTTATAAAATTTTCTGGTATTTCCAGTGTAAATACTAACTGCCTCATGTGAGATTCCTTACTGTTACATGTATAAATACTAAGGCGAAGTTTATTGAATAATTAATTCTAAAATGTACTCTATATGCACTGGAAATTGTTAATTTCACAAGGATAATTAATTATTTGGTTTCTTTGTTAGAAAGAACATAGTTCCACATGAGTATCGACGCCACTTCCCTACTGAAATAAAAGACCACAACTCTCATGATGTCCTACTGCTGTGCACGTCCTGCCATGCTGCATCGAACGTGTATGATGGCTTCCTAAAGCAGCAGCTGGCAGAAGCGTTTTCAGCCCCTCAGGGCTGTGAGGAGGGGATAAGGACGCTGGAGGACTCTGATCGGCGGCGAGTGCGCTCAGCTGCTCGTGCTCTCATCAGCACCAACAACAGCATGCCTGTGACTAGACGAGATGAACTAATGTCAGTAGTTTGCACCTACTTCTGTAGTGAAGATGAAAAAGAGAAGGTGACCGTCACAGAGGATATGCTTAATACTGCTGCCAACCTGGAGACCAGGTAAAAAAAAAAAAAAGCTTCAAACATTAACAAGAGATAATGCATGGAGAATCAGTTATTACTGATTGGGGGTATCACATTAGGTATTATGGGTATCACATGTTTGTTTTTATGTGTTTTGGTGTCAATGTAAAGCCGGATATGATACAAAAAAATGAAGAAGAAATAACCTGACCTCTTGTGTCCACAGCTGGACATTTTAAGTTTGCTCTTACACTTAGATGTTGGTATTTTTCCAGTTTTGTGACCGCTACAAAATTCAAATGTCATGACACCCATTTGATCCCTGTAAATTTTCTGAGATTTCCCAAAAATATGGCAAGCTAATAGGGCAACGTCCAATAAACTGTTTTACATTTAGCAACAGTTCTGTTGCACAATAGTAAGGTATCATAATACACTTTCATTAAAATGATACCTTATTTGAATATTATCTGTACTTAAGCATTCTAGCTAGCATTCTACACATAACAGCCTTTATGGTGACAATTCTGCATGGATGAACCACAGCTGGTTAAAATAAACAGGTACGTAGACAAAAAATTGGAATTATTTGAAAGTGAGTGCAAAGCCTTTATACACCACAAGGCTCACCTTTTTAAAGATGCACATGCATCAAAAACAGACATCTTCAGTTGTTTAGAGAATGAAAAGCACATCAGGTTAAGAAATTCAATTAATACAGCGTCCTGCAGAAGTCAGATTTGTGTTCCTGTGAATAGCAAAGTGAGCAATAAATGATCATTTGTATGTGTTTAACAGCAAAATACAGTAAGATCCAAAAGTTTGGCACGCCGACTTTTTGTTCCATTGTCTGCTTTCTCCACTTACCATATAGATGGACTTTGTAGTTTTACATTCATGGACTGAAGTACATATTTTTTGGTCCCCTCTTGGTTCTCTGTTCTTTATTGGTCAGGACCTTCACAGAACAGGTAAAATGTGGGTGGTGTATTGTTTATCATCAGTTCTGCAGTGACACTGGTATGGTGATGATGGGGTTTTAGTGCAGCAGTACTGCTGTAGTTTCACTTAAACACCTCAGTGACACAATGCAACAACCAAATAATTCTTGCTCTGTGGTGCTGCCATTGGGGTCCTGAACATATTAGAGAACAGAGTAAAGGGAGTCGTACAGTATGTACCATAATCCACAAACAGATAGACTACAGTCTGCAAACGGTTAGTGTAACTGATAACAAGGACAATAAGTGGAGCAAAAGGGGGTGGTACTGTATAAGTAAAGAAGGCAGGTTAAGGAATAACAGGTTTTTGAATAATACTGTTTTTGATCTACTGCTTGTTCAGACATATGTTACATGCTCACAGGATCCTTAATGAGAGCTACGTGCCCCACGGTCTGAAGGTGGTGCAGGCGCATGCTGAGCACGGCCTGCGAGGCTTAATCAAACTGGAGCGCCGCTGGCGTGAGCACTTCCTGTCCAGCATGCAGCCCAAGTTTCTGCCACCACTTTGGTCTGTTGACCACAACCATGAAAAATACTTGCGTAAATATGGAGAGGACTTGGTGATAAGTCTGAACTGAGTGGGCGCACACACACAACACCGATCCTGAACTTTCTCCATACAGATGTCTATGTTCGGACCTGATCCGAGTGGCCTCATGCTGTTTTACTGGTGGTATTACTGTATGTTTAATAATCCTGATATGAATCGAAATCAACATCTACAGGGACGTGAACCCTGAATAACTCAGACCGAAGCCACTGGCTTTTGCTTAATGAGATTCTTAAACACTAATTACTAAAGAGAATGGAAAGAGGAAAGAAGCATGAAAAGCATTTGAAACCTGTGCCCTACTTTACAAATCTAGTCTAGATGAACAGTCCTCAGATCTGTATATTTTTAAACAGCCCAAACCTGCGTATGATTTCTTCAAATGTGTTAAAATAAAGCATAGATTCTAGTTATTGCAAGTTTGTGGCCCTATTAAGTTTTGAATAAGAATATGGTAAATCTATGGGTTGGTCCTATGAAGCTGCTAGAGTCACTTTTATGTGTTTTACACACAAATCATTTATTTTCTGCAGATTGTTTAGGTTATCAATGTAATAATGTATTATTGATTAATACTCATTTGATCTTTTTGGTAAATTCACAAGTTTACTAAATAAAATTGCAAAAGTTTTTTTTTTGCTATTTCAAAGTCAGGACACCTCAATTTAACAGAATGAAAACCCCATAGTTGGCTTATCAAACATGACGGCAACATTCCAAGTGGCTTGCCACCTTTACTGTTTTAGTGAATTCTGTGGCTGCTTCATTAGTCGTAATGAAGGAGGTTAATTTGTAAATTCCTAGTCCTTCAGCAAGGCACCAAGATTTCCATGTTTAAATCTGTAAATGCTTTTGATGATCCTAAAGAAACACTACAGCTTTTTCATTTTATTTACATTTGTCCAGATGTAACCATTTAAAAGCTGTTATGTTTCCTTAAATTCTTATTAAAAAGATATTGGGGGGGGGGGGGGGGGGGGGGGGGGGGGGGGGGGGGGGGGGGGGGGGGGGGGGGGGGGGGGGGGGGGGGGGGGGGGGGGGGGGGGGGGGGGGGGGGGGGAACATTTACATTAATTTTTTTTTTTTTTTTTTTTTTTTCTTTTAAAGCGTTTTATCCAAAAAATGATTTACATGAGAGAACAGACAAATGTTAAGAAGGAACCAGCTGATCTGTGGCTTTATTTAATACTAGCCTCTTGTCTCGCCTTTGCCCAAGTTCACGATGACATTTCCTGCAAGCGTTGTTAATGTTCATTTTCTGAATAATTGGTCGCACTGGCTGGGGCAAGGGAGGTCTGGGTCTCCCTACTTCGGTTTCTGCCCCCGCGACCTGAACCCTGGATAAGTGGAAGATAATAGATGGATGGATGGATGGATGGTCGCATTGTCATTGTCATGCTGGCAACGACACGCCTTAAATCAAGCTGCGGAGTGCGTGTATGATGGATGATAACATGGGCTGTTAAAGTCTACAAACTGCAGAGTTCATACAGTAGTGCATGCTGGGAGACCAGTAAGGAAATCCATCCATCCATTCTCTTCCGCTTTATCCTCTACTAGGATCGTGGGGGGGGCCCATCCAGGGGAGAATGTTTCGGGCTCTGGGCAGATACACCCAGGACAGGATGCCAGTCTATTGCTGGGTACACTTACTCACACACACACTCTATATGGGGAAATTTGGAAAATGTCACAATTAATCATAAGAGTTCCTCGACATCGTCATTATAACCTTCATAATAAAATTACGTATTATACCGGTTGCCGAAACTTTAGGCTGAGTGGCGCAATTTGCATTAAACACAGTTTGTTATTGTTAATCCTGCATTGTTTTTTTCAATAACAGTGTTATTTTGTGTGTCCATTAAGTTATTAATGAAAATTTAAAACTGTACATTATTCCTGTGATTTCTAGCACTTAACTATAGTTAATTATTGCATAATAATCATACATTTAAAATCTGTAATCATCTAATCCCTACTGTAAACCCATATATCATATATCATGCCATGTCCATTTGAAATTATTTTCAGATCAGGCTTCTAAATACTAAATGATGTAATTTCACTATATTTAATATTAATCACTGTTGTGGTTCCTTATTGCAGTGTAATGGATGTAAATTATACAAAACTTGCTATACTGTTTGTTAAAATTTTATTTATTTTCCAATGTTGGAAGATGTCCCTATCCATAAACATCAATACACACCACACAACATTCCCATTCACCATTTTAATTTTATTATTTACAAAAATCACAGTTAAATAAATAGTTTGTAAAAATGTGTACAAAAGATTTTCTCTTTATATGTTTTAAATGAATCACTAATATGACATTGGGTCAAAAGGATCATTAGTTGAGATTTAACATTTATTCACCATTTTTTTCTACAATCTGTTACTGCGAGATTAAGGCCTCTTTGATTTTGGCATCAGAACAATCGGTCAGTCAAATGTGTCATTGTCCGAAGCTGCTTCCAACACATGCTACCTTGTTCACAGTATTTGAGGAACTGAAAGAAGAAAATGATAGGAGGAGAAAATGACATCATTCAGAGAAAAGTGGCACCTTGTCACATTTAGGGCTCGTCACAGTTGGCAGGGTTAAGTGCATTGTACTGTTTTTGCAACTTAGGTGATCTGGGTAACTTACTAGTGCATAGCATATTGGCATGAGTTTCCAAATAACTTTTAAAGTAAGGACTTTGTGATCAGACCATTCGTGGTGGTTTTGTCAGTTTTGAGTAATGAGGTGACCTACAGTCTCATGCAAATGTTTGGTCAACATTTGGTCAATGCATGTTGAACTGATATTTTGAGTAAAAATACTAATGCATATTTTTTATGCACAGTGACTTGATAATTACTGAATTTAACTTGCAATGAAACATGAAATGCAGCTCATGCAAAAGTGACACCACATTTAATATTTATATTCCAATAGGTCCTTTAAATTAGTAAATAAGAATCCAACTTTGACTCTCTCACCATTTTGCATAAGACTGTAATCTGTTACGGTCAAGATGTAATGTTGCCATTCTAATATAATGTCCTCATATAAGGATTAATGTACTTTAAAGATATGTTTGTTTTCTTAATACAACCTTCAGGTTTATTTGACAAAAACACTAAGTAGTCAGATTGTCAAGAAAATGTTCAGCAAAAAAATCTAACCATCTGGTACTGTATGGTCAAAAGTATATGGACTGTTAACCATTATTTTCTGTTTTATGCAAAAGTTTGGACCCTGAATAAGTAATGTTTTAATGACTTTACGTGTCAATAATGAAAAACAGCTTTTGCTGATATTTTTACTAATTGCAGTTATTAATTTTTTTTCTAATTTGTTGTTAAAAAATTAATTAAAGCATATAGTTTAAGATACCATTACATTTATATTGGCCGATTCTTTTTTTTTTTTTGCATGTAACTGTCTGAAGCTTTTCATTCAAAAAGGGTGGTGACTCATTTCCTCCCAAATAAACAAATTTTACAATAGCCATCACTTTTTACCCCACCCCCTTCCTAGATTGGAATGCTTATTTGGTTAAAATAACATTTTTCACATGAGCCAGCTGATGTTTAAGACTTGCATCGCAGTCAGCCAGAGGAGACAGGAATAGGCTTTACCCAAAACTAGTATAAAAAAAGTTATATAATTGTCTAAATGTGTCTTTGTATGGGGCACCCTGACGGCAGTGAGTAAGTCCCAAGCCTCACAGCAAGAGGATTCTGGGTTTAATTCCAAGTCCAAACCAAATAATATCTGTTCCGTGTGGAGTCGCTGAATTGGAATCACAAAATTGCTCAAGATTGTTAACGTGTTCGTTTCGGGTAATGTCTCCCTGGCTTGAGCCAATGGGTGCTGGCCTGCTTGGATTCGCAAATTCAGATAAAAACATTTGAAAATGAATGAATGCATGTCTCTGTATGCTTTAGTACTAAAGCAACACTGAACTTTGGGCCCAAGCCTAAGGGGAGAATTGTCCACATACTTTTGGCCACAGAACACATCTAAGATTTATCACTTGTGAAAAGGAGAAAAGCGCTCTGATATGAATCCTGTTGCCCATTAATGCATTAATATTGCTGTTAATAGGATCAGCCAGTGCACTTTCCTCATGCCAAAATACAGGCAAACTGCTGACACCAGAGAGAATCACGAACGTGAAGCAAGAGAAGGACTAGGACTTTGAGGCACAACCACATTTAAGACCAACTGCTCATTATTGCTTGCTTGTTTTAGAGTATACTACATTTTTGTCTCCATAACCTTAATGGGAAGATGCGTCACAGGTTGCTGTAGATTTAAAACGACAGCGAATCATTTTTTACCTGGAGCAACATGTCATACATGTTTGTCTTCACGTATACTATCAGAAATGGGCCTCGGAGACACATTTTTTCCCTTAAAGAAAAACAATCTCTTGAATGCAGTGATAGGTTTTGCTGGTGATCTCAGAATGAAGCACGTGTTCTTTGGGGATTAACAAGCTGAAACAGACATCAGTTTTCATACGCCATTACCTGCAGTTAAAACACTCGCACCGTGTAACAACCTGCTAGTACAAACTTGCTTAAACTGTGGTATATCTATAGAACCAAGCAAACTCTTCATCCAGAAAGTACCGTACTGGGCACACAGACGCACACGCATACGTACGTACATTCAAAATAGACAAGAACACACAGGCACACTGCAAATGCAACTGTCAATGTTGGCACAAATCAAGCATGATGGAGGCTTTCTTACTTAACACTAAACCCACAGGAATATAAAAAAAATTATCTGGCACATCTTTAGAAAAAAGATACTTCACTCCATTTATTCACATCAGGTTTCCCAATGTCTAGCTGCTACTTATTTTTACATGAATCATTATCAATTCTAAAGTTCCTTTCGTATCCCAAAACAGTAAGGCTGCAGTCACAAGGACATTAGTGATGACTGTCAAAAATAGTATGATTTGAAATGAAGAAGATGTGTGGGGAGTGACGTTAAAAGATGGGCTTGTCATAATTTTCTTAAATGTCAGAAGGTCCTTGTATATCTTCGTTTTTTTTCACTTGCTCTCCATTTAATAAGCTCCACTGACGATGTAAAAGGTATTTGTAATTTTACTTTGAGACACTAAAGTTTTACTGCATACTATACTTATCTTATTATGTTCTGTTTAATCCTCTATTAGGGTCACGGGGGTTCCCCATGCCCATCCAAGGGAGAAAGTTTCGGGCAGTGGGCAGATTCAGCCAGGACAGGGCACCAATTCATTACTAGGTACACACTCACTTCCACAGACATTATATTGGGATAGTTGTTAGCATGTGGTTAAGAAGCCTTGTCAACTAAAGGTCCCCAGTTCGATTCCTGGTCCCACTGAGTACAACGGCTAAAGTGCCCTTGGGCAAGGCACCTAATCCTAATTGCTCTCCAGACGCTCTACACAAGACTGCCCTCCGAATTTGCCTAACAAATTCCTGTGTTAGCACGTGAGGCAAAATTGTTTACCTTTTAGCAAATTAATTTAGAGCAGTCTGTTCCTTACATCCATGTTTTGGATTGTGGGAGAAAATTCCAAATTCATGCAGACACGGGGAGAACATGCCAGGTTCTTAGATTTGAACCTGTATCCCCACCGCTGAGAAGTAAACATGCTAACCACTACACCACTTTGTTGGGTTGTGTATAACTCTCAGCACTACCGTCACATCAATGTGGTGATATGAGTGAAATACACAACAATGCTGCTGCAAATTTTATGTACCTCTTTGACAAGACTGAGAATAATTCCTCAAAAATGTCAAGCCTGGAGTGCCCAGAGCCTAGACTTTCGAAATGCTGTCAAAATGCATGTCATTTAAAATGATGCGTTTATTTTAATTGAACATAAAATAGGTGTTAAAAATGTGTTTATACTACATTTAATGCTACAATGTTAAAAATGGATCCAAACTAAGTTATTTGCTTTATATCACAGTGCCTCATGTTGTGTAACTAAGGAAAAAATATGGTCAAACAAATTAAATAAAATTCTGTGTGAAATTTAATATCAAATGTGATATAAAAAAACTGCATCAGTCATGGTCAGTGACGTTCACCTTTCAAATAAGCTCCTAACTTAAAGCATTTGAATTTGACTACATGGCTGCCAGAGGGCATGGGTCAGTGTGACTGATGAGATGCAGATACTAAAAGTAAATAAATAAAAATAAAATACAATGTCTTTGTGATTACAGCCTATCAGTGAACCTTCGTGTTCAGTAATGAATAAATTAAGAATTTTGTGTCTGTGGATGTCAGAAAGTGTTGCTTGTACTCAGCTTGGGGAGAGTGACTGCTGAACCTCTCCCTGTTGGTAGCGGCACTTGTTGTCCTCTGGTGGGTTCTCTGGGCTACAGTTCTCCCTCCAGCATGCAGCTGATGTCTTCCTCCAAAGCAGCAAGACTTGGCTGCATTTTGGGTTTGAGATGTGCCGCTGGACCCTGCAGCCGCTGCAGCTCCAAGATGCTGTCGATGGCACTCTGCAGGTGCTCACTTAGTCCACTTTCATCATACAGCACATCTGAAACATCCATCTTGGTTCTTTTGCTGTCAGGAGGAAAAGCGTCTGGAAAAGAACCTTCTGCATTTTCAGGTTTGTGCTCTAACTTTTCTATAGAATCACAGACTGTCCTGCTCAAGTCTCTGCCTGCTTGATATCTCCCAACGCCTTGTTTTTGCTCCGAGCTCGTCTCTGTAGAAGTGGGCACGGGAAAGTTTTCCTGTACAGCTAGCACAGGCCCTTCTCTGATAATTAGCTGCCCATCTGAAGTTCGTTTATGTCCAGAGGAGACTTGTGGCTCATCACAGGCAGAGTTGTGAACAACTTTGCGAGATCCAGACTCATGTTTGATGGTGAGGCGCAGTGCCCCTCGGCTCCTCGAACGATATGTTTTAAGACCTGGCGGTCTGTCGGAGAGTAAAGCCCATGCAGGGGGAGATGGAGGACTTGTTGAGGAATCACCTTGATGGGTTGGGACCATACCACGATGCCATGACGTTTTACGCAGGGACATCAAGTAGGACTCTGGCAAAATGAATATTTCATTATGCTTTATGGATTCAAAAGTATATGTAATAGTAACAGTTATAAACTTCCTAAGAGTTGAATAAATGTTTACCAACAGAACTAATCACTGTGCTTTATTCCCTAGTCAACCACAACAGCACTTATGTATTGTGAATTTCCCCATCGGGGGACAAATAAAGGTTTATCTTATCTTAAGTGTCAAAGGGTCTAAAACTGTGGCCCATTACTATGAATCAAAGGTTAGGCCTTGGCTGCGTTCAGACTGATTTTCTTATTGGATTATTCATTAATTTTTTAAAATTATTTATTTATTTTATTTTATTTTTACACTCAATTTTTCAGACACCCAATTTATTGCAAATTATTTTTTTTACTTATTATTTTTTATTTTTACTTATTATACCATTTTTTTGGGATGTGGGAGGAATCCAGAGAACCTGGAGAAAACCAACACGGACCCAGGTAGAATATGGAAACACATCTGCTAATAATAATTAGCAGATGTGCTAATCATTATGCCACCCAGAGGCCATTATGCCACATCTTCAGCACTATGACAGATATAAAAATCACCAACCACAAATTTGCAGAACTTGGCTTATTAGTGGAAAACACATTTAATGGCTTTGTGCATAGTAAAAGAGGCCTGCTCATTGGTGACTGAAAATGGGAACACACGTTTCAGTTCATCTGGTAAAAAAAAAAGCTAAAGAAATTTGCCAGACAGCACCTTTAGCTGCTGAACTGTAAGAAAACAGACAATGCTGTTTTACATTTTTTTAAAAAGATATGGTTGTTTATCTATATCTAACCTGGATCTCCTCTGGCTTTACGTCTCTCCTCACTGAGTAAGAGTCTCTCCGACTGCAGGAATAACCGCTCCAGCATCACCATCTCTGCTGAAGGACTTTCTTGCTGTGGAAAACAATAACATAATTAATTTTAAACCATGCTTAAGTTAAGGGTTTATTGATAAATGCTCTACTCTAGATTCTCTCACTGCATAAACCTGTCCACCTGCTCAGCCAAGCAGTTATCAAGTTACTTAAGAACCACAACAAAACCTGCATGGAAATCAATTGAATATATTTCTAGTTCAATTGAATGATACAAAAGCATTATTATTAAACTAAACATGGTTTTAAATCTATTTCAGTGATGTGGTGGCTCAATGTGGTCCTGGACAAAAACAAGGAAGTTCTTGGCTCAAATCCTAAACAGGATGGCCTGGGTCCTTCCTCTGTGAAGTTTGCATGGCTGCCCCCATGTTTAAATGGGTTTCTATTGAAGAATTTCTCCCACAGTCCAAAGACATGTAAGTCTGTCCTGTAAAGGACTGCTAACCTGTTATAATTTCTTTTTGCGTCTTTTAATTATTGAATATTTGACTGCATATTTATTAGTTATTTGACTAAAATATTTGCTTTTGGAGTAACATGGCAAATAGTATTAATTCAATAAGTAATTTTAACTTCTTAAAATCATAAACTGACTTTTAGCAGTTCTGCACACAATTATATGTAAATAATCTCTAACTTGCACTTCTAGTCAAATGTTACTGCATTTTGTTTTGCATCTGTACTTGTTTACTCTGCTAATGTTAAATCTAATCTAATCTTAACCTAATCTAATTGCTAGCAAAGTTCCAACCATGATGACTATGATTAGTGCAGAGATAGTTTTCATTAATTATTTCATTTTTAATTGTAGATTTAGCAATTTCTAGCTAACTCTACACCTTAGTGGTCACATGTTGAAGGATGTACATATATTAATTTATTCATTCATTCATTATCTTCCGCTTTATCCTCTATAAGGGTCACGGTGGGGTTCCCCGTGCCCATCCAAGGGAGAACGTCTCGGGCGCTGGGCAGATACACCCAGGACAGGGCGCCAACCTATCGCTGGGCAGATGTACATATAGATATTTGTAAAATAGAATTCCACTGTATATACACAGTCTGTAATTTACTGTCTTATACTGTTAACACTGACCTATCACTCAGGGAGGATTAGTCCCCCACTGAGCCCTGATCTATTCAAGGTTTCTTTCTTGAACTTTTAAAGTAAAGCAAATTTAGGAAGGAATTTTTCATTGCCATTGTCACTATTGTACAAAAAGCTAAATAAATAAATAAACTTTAAGTTATTGCAATGTAATAGACACCTGCTCAACCTTACACACCACCATAAAACAGCTAATAAAAAGCTAATATACTTTATAACGCTACGCGAGAATAACGCTAACTACCATATTTTTTTTTACATGAGCATCAACAAAAAGTTCACACAATACTAATTACCATATTATAAATAAGACGAATAGAACAACAATCAATAAATTTATCTATTCAATAACTAACAAAAAAGCCTATCCTGCTCATTATTTTCAGAGAATGGATTTATCAGGGGTGTGGCATGTGGGACTCACCTGAGATGCTACTAGTAAAAGCTGCCTGTACTTGCTCAACATTTCTGTGGTACGTTTTAGCAGCAATACCGATGCGTTCTCAAACTGCTTATCCACTACTCAAAAACAAACAAAAAAAAAAAGACAATGGTATGAGGCCTGCATTGTTCCACAGAATAATTTAAAGCAACATTATCAAATATAAAGACATTTTTAAAAATATCTTCTGACAAACATTGTATAATTTAAGTTTATATTTGATGATGATCTGCTTGTCTTTGGTCTTACCTGATATCAGATCGCTCTGGCTGGGTAAGGCTCTGGAGCAAGTATGGTAGGGCAGTAGGTGTGTTACAGCATCCTCTACCGAAAAGAACTGGGAATAAGTGTTTGGATTGAGAACAGACTCATGGTCTGCGCAAAGCTGCTGCTTCACCCTGTGAATCAGACAAACACAAGTTTATCAAGGAAACTGGTCTTTTTGGGAACATTTATGTGCTTTATTTGTATCTTTACAAATGGAATTTAATAATGTTTTGGATATGATCGTATGATGATGATGGAAGACATCTCACCTGTGCTGCTTCATTGCTGGAGTGAGATGTTCTCTTGGTATCAGATTGACAAATGGCACCTAAACGAATCATATGAAGCAAATGAATAGCAGAGTCCATATGCAATACATGTTTGTAAATAAGAAGCATTAAGGAAATTATTCTAAACCTGGATCTGTTTGTCTTGGGATGTAAAATTCGTATAATTTTCCTGTTGATCGAGTAAAACCATTTCACCATCAGCCATTTCACCAGGTGCTTGGAGTTCTGATGCAGACATTGATGCAGACAATTGCAGACAAGAATTGTATTAAAAACTGGCATTTGGAGTGTTAAAGGATTATCATTAGTCTATACATCTTAATTATGACATGCAACAATTTAGGTTAGCCTTTAACAGTGGCAGTTTGCTAGTGCTGGTGCTTAAATTGTAATTCTGTTTAGTGGTTTAGTAATGTAACCACTAAACCGCTGTCTTAATACAATCATCTCATTCATAAGTCATGAGAATATAATCATAGTGTTTCCTCCTCTTTTTATCTGAAACAGTTTACTTAAAGTTTGCAAAATTTGGCAAAATATTTTGAATGTGAGTTTAAAATCTGTGCTCAACAAATCTGTCTTTATGAAAGCATCAGATGCAGAATAAATACACCAAAAACTCACAAAAATGAGAAATTCCCAGATTGTTTTCTCAAAACTGGATTAGAATTAAAGGTTATGTTAGCTTAGCCTTTACTGAAAGTAAGGGGTTCAGTCCAAACCCTTAAAACAAGATTGTGGGGGAGGGGGCGAACCACTATACCACTGTGCCGCCGACATTGTTTGAGACAATTCAAGATTTTGATATTTTGATAATATATTCTAGTCATATCCCTCAGGTTCTCTTTTGGTTAGATACAGCTCAAAACCTTAATTGAATTTGGCTTAAGTAACTTAGGCATGATTTGTGGCACTCACTGATTTGCTGCATGTGATGATTGACTCCATCAAGGTCAGACTCCAGTGCTCCACTAAGGTCAGTAGATGCAGGAATGGGTAAAGGTAAACCCTCAGACAAAAACATCTTTTCTGGAGTAGAGGATGGACTCATGCACAGTAAAGATTCATCTTGCCCCTGCATATTTGCACTGAGATGAACTGCGGATGAGGCTGTAGACTGTCTATCTGAGAGTGGAGGTGTAGGAAACATGGTGGACGGAGTACCCCCAGAGCACTGGGGTATGGGTGGGGAGACCAGCATGTCACTGTGCTCTGACCCAGAATGCACTGGTGTGGTGATGCCTCCACAGTCAGAGAGCACAGAAAGGACCTCGGATGGAGCACAAACAGCCATTGATGTGGATAAAGCTTCTGTATCGCTAACAGCAGGAGAGATGTGTCCATCCAGGTTCTCAGTGGAAGGAGGTTTAAGTGCTTCCTGCAGACAAATGCAGTTAATATTTATGATATTAAATGAAAAAAGAGCTTGATGCCAAAATTCAAAGCATATTGCACATACTGTTTGCTTGACTTGTAGTGCAGGGTCTTGGGTGGCTTGATTTAGTGGGATATGGTCTTCCACAACTTGCCGCTTTTCTGTTTGTGGAATTATGTGTTTGGATGATGATGAGATAGGTGCTTGTGGGCTCTCTTTTGCTGCTTGAAGAAGAGTGATGACTGGAGAAGGCTGTGTGTGCATTTGGGGAATAGTGGGTGGCCCTGTGGCTGAAGGAGATGGTGTACTCTGAAAAGAGTATAAAACATCAAATATTGAACAGCTTTGAGTATTCTGTTTTAGCCATTTGACAAAAACTATAAATTACCAAATGTATGTGGAGAGTTGATCGTAATATAAATTTGGACTTTCATTCCATATACAGTGGCAGTCAAAAGTTTGGACACATCACCTTCTTGCTCCATGGTGTAATTACCCCAATTACCATATAGATGAATTTTGTAGTTTTACAATTACAGACTGTAATGTGGTACATTTGTTTTCTTTATTAGTCCTACTGGTTCTTTGTTCTCTACTGTCTATGTCAGGGCCATCACAGAACATATATAATTTTTATATATAATTGGGTGTTGTGTTGTTAATTGTCAGTTCTGATGCTTTGAAGGGGTTTTAGTGCAACAGTGCTGCTGTAGTTTCATTTAGACACAGTGACATTAGAGGGATAGGAATAATGCACCAATTAAATAAAACCTGCTCTGTGGTGCTACTATTGGAATCCTGACCATTAGAGAACAGAATAACAGAGTAACCTTGTCCTTGTGACATAGGAATCAAACCCAGAATGTAGTGTATTACAACATCTCAATGCACTTTTAAACACAACAAAAGCAAACTTACTTGTAAGATACTGTGAAGTTGCTCATTTACATCATTTTTATCTGCTGTCGTGCTGTCGGGCAGCAGGAGCACTGGGGTCTGTGGAAGACTTAGCTGCTCCTCAGGTCCCCTGGCCATAGGTCTTTGGGCAGGGGACACAAAGGGCAGGTTTTGCACCACTGATGAACCATTCACTATCGATATGGAGGTCATATCAGCCGGGGCAAGCACACCAGAACTGTTTATTAAGGTGATCTGCTTGCCCAATGCAGGACTGTGGACAATACCACCAGTCTGCCCATGTGCATGTGTAGTGTAGGCCCCTGTCAGCTGTGCCGGCATCTGGAAGACAGTAGGAGGTGCTGACTGGAGCTGTAGGGGGCCAGAAAGGAGAGCTCCATGTCTAAGTGTAAGCTGCCCAGTAGGAGTGGTGAACACTGGGCTAAAATTCAGTTGCCTTGGACGTACGGTTACAACTTGTGAGCTGTCGACAATCTGTCCAGCAAGGTGAGCTCCTTTTGGAATTTGATTGCTTGTTGTGCTTTGGCTGGGCAAAATGAAGTGGCTTTGGCCCTGAAAAATGCCCTGGGGTTGAATGACGATGGAGCCTCCTTGGTTGACTAGCTGAAGACTCATAGGTTTATTGAGTGTGGATTGTGATGGCAGTGGATGTCTAGAGCCCACAGGTGGGGTAAGCAAGATGTTCTGTGCTGCAGCCGGTGGAATAAAAGTTAGTCCTGGAGTTGCTTTTTGTTCTGTAGGTTTAGGGCTAATCTGCACCAGTCTTGGCTGAATGTTGACTGGCACTTTGGGCTGGATGGGCAAAGGCGTCTTTTGCAGTATTATCTCTGGAGGCACAGAAGTCCTTACAGCTGGGCTCAGTGTGAGACCTGGTAGTGTTTTGTGGATGATCATACTAGAGCCTTGTGCACGACTCAGGGAGAACGATGTCTCAGAGGGAGGTGTTGGGAATACATTTCCAGGTAAAAGTCCCATTAACTGGGGGGCTGCAGGCTTTAGTGAAGGGCAACCTGGTCCCACTGCTAACAAAGATGGTTGGGGAGGTTCAACTGCAATTTGAGTATCCCTGGTCAATGCTGTGACTCCAGAGATACTTAGAGATTTGGACAGATATGTTGGTGAAGGTGCACCCATACTAGATGGATAAAAGGAGAGAGTTTCTCCAGACTGGGCAAGGTCTGCCTCTAAAGCCAGTGTATGTTCAGTTATTTCAGCCTCTTGGAGACTCTGCTGCAGGATATCACAAGTCTCTTCCTCCTCTTCCTGTGGCTGTGCCACCTCTGTTTGCACCTCAGGAGCTTCACATACATCTTCTGAATCTTCGTCTCCTGGTGAGGCCAACAATGCCTCATCAAGAAATGAGAGATCCACACAGCCTGATATAGGTGTGTCATGGGAGCCTGCATCATCTGCCAACAGTGACACTGGACTCTAAAAAAAGAGAGATTAAGGATCCAAGGTAAATATAATTTCTCATCTGTTGTTCTATCTGTAGTCACAAGTCACCAAACATTTAGTTAAAATTTTTTTTACATGTGATTAATTAATCTAGAACTGGGTGACATTAAGCAGAGGAAAAATGTCCTCTGTCTACTATGTCATCCCCTGGGACAGCATCCCAGACTCACCGGGGTATCTGTGAACAGGGAAGACTCCCCAGAGGATGAATTAATGAGCAGGTCTCCTCCACTCAGCAGCTGTTTGAACAGAGGAGAGGGTTTACAGTTAATTATGAAAAGGGTGAATAAACATTTCTATAATTTTATAGGTTTTATGTTTATTAACCTTGGTTGATTTTGCAACTGTGTTATTTTTATACAACATTGTTTACTTAGTTCTGAATATTGGCTTGTCATATATTCATCTTTTATACTTCATGAAAGTAGACTAATGATAATATATTTTTCTTTCCTTTACTATTATCCTGAATATACCTTTGGGATCAATAACGTATCCGTCTATCCATCGATCTATTATAATATTTTGCTAGATATAAAGACATAAAGTACCTCTTTTGTCCCATGAAGGAAGTCATTTAGGGCTTGTGGGTCACTAAAAACACAAATAAATATACACAGGGATACTGTAAGTTAATGAACAACATAAATGGATGGTCTAAGAATCATCATAATGAATATCACAGTACTAACAAAAGCAACCGGTAGAACCTACCACAACACATCAAGTAAACATGTGCCATCTTCATCCTCCATTTCAACTGAAATAAGAAAGGATGCACATTTGTGTGTATGTTCTACCACAGCACAATTCGCATGAATAGATTGGTATGACCTAATGGTTAGCTTACCTCAGAAGTCAAAGGCTCCATTAAGAGCAAAGCGACGGAGGGATTGAAGAAGTCTCATGGGCCACATTTCAGGGACTGAAACCAGGCCTGGGGGGTCAGGTGGCCAGGGTTTAACTCCCATAGCAAGTACATCCCAGTGTTCACTTTAACATATTGAACAGCAGGCATTAAGTATTTTACATGAAGACAGGCATTGACTATTTGACATTTAATATGAAACCAGATTTTAAAAAATCTAAAACCAGAAATATGGATTTTTTTCATTCTTTTGGACATTAATTTAACTGAAAAAGTACAGTACAAGTACAATAACAAACTTAATCAGATTTTATTAATATAATTAAATATAAATATAAATAATTTTAGAACGTAATGCAAATCATTCATATTTAGATGGAACCATGGCCAAAAATAGTAAACATTTGAAAGAATATTTAAGTAGCTCCTTTAAAACTGCCAACAATAATAGTAACATTTAAAATTATTTTACTAGCTGATTTGAATATTTCTGTAAATATTGCTATAGTATTATACCAGACAACAGTCTCAAGAGTTTTCTTGGGAATAGTAAAATTGAAACCAAATATGGTGAGCAGCAGTCCTTTAAAGAAAAAAATGTGCTATAAAGCACACAGTTCAAGCTTTTGAAGGTGGTGTAATGATGTGAGGAATGTGTTCTTGGTTAACATCAGTCATTAAGGTCACTATAATGCACCATGACACAAAGCAAAGGTCTCCTCATACTGTTTTCATGAACATGTGAATGAGTTTATTGTTTTTTTTTGTTTTGTTTTAACTAATTTGTTAAACTTAAAGCTATAAAAACATCTCTATAATACAACAGAACAGGAAATTCATAGTATAACATTCTGTCAGATGCAATGATGCAATCATTATATCAACATGGACCAAAATCTCATATTAATGTGTGCTGAATCGTGTAATGCATGCTATAAAGAATTAAGGTTATTTAAACAGTTATTTAAAAAGGTAGGCTATACCCAGTATTACTGTTCCTATTAAAGGCCAAAGAGGAGATAGAATACAGAGGCAAAGATTACTATTATTATTTTTTTAATAGCAAGCCTTATTAACTTTATAGCTGTAGACCTATAAAGAGTGGTGGCACAAAGCATAGTGGTTAGACCAGTTTCCATGTTCTCCCCATGTCTGTGTGGCTCCAGGTTCTTTGGGTTCCTCCCACAGTCCAAAAACATGGATTCAATGTGAATGGCTGCTTTAAATTGTATATATAATGTGTCCTATAGTGTGTGTGTGTGTGTGTGTGTGTGTGTGTGTGTGTGTGTGTGTGTGTTGACCCAGTGATAGATTGGATTTGGATTGGCGCGGTCTGCCCAGCGCACATAACGTTTTCCCTGTTATAATGCAAAATAATGAGATGGGATGAAACCTATGGAGAGGCAAAATGCCAAAAAATGGTCACAATTTAAACCTGTATACAAAAGTCCATTGCCAAATGAATAATTAAACATATAATTAAATATATAACAAGCCTAACCAATACCTTCAGTTAGAAAAGGACTTAAAAACCAATTCCCCACTTTTTTCAAACGACATAAAGATAGACTTGGCACTTCAGGGGTTAAATAACCAAGCAAGGTGGTTCAGTGAGTTCATCCTAAACGTGTGATCCACGCAGTCCAGGAGCCTGTAATCCTTAAACACAGATTTGGTTCCTTTTAACGTCTAATGGTAATCAGCATCGCGATCCCCGTCTGCTCTTTGGTTTTGGGGTTGGCAGACGGTTCGTGATCAAACAGAACCGTTTCCTGAGAGGCTCGTGATGTGACTGAGACTGCATTCTGCATGCAGTGTGGAAATGCATCCCTCACACAGACATGTAAACAGTTGTGGGTAGATCTGCCTCGATCGAGGACACGCGCTAATAAAGAGTGATCAGCTTTAATTAAAACGAGATGCAAGTCGGCTCTCCCTTTCGATATTGGAGGGGAGGTCCTTTCAAAGGGACAGATCTGCACCAAATAGCACTCGATCGTGTTTTTATTTACAGCCCACGACCCGCATTAGACGGTCGTTACGGCGTGGCGCAGCGCACAATGAACGGCCAGTGCGAGCGAACACGTTTAAATCAAGCACGCAACAGCTCCATTCGCTTCGAGCTGACTTTCTCTGATATTCCGGACCAAATTCTTTAATATGACCTATTTTTTTCTAATTAAACATAGGCGGCCCCGTTCTGGGCGGATTCAGGGAGCATCCGTGCTTAATGACGGGATGCCGCTGATGTTTCTTGGGGAAGGGTATCAGAGGCTGGTCGCTGCCTCATAGCAACAAAAAGGCAGCAGGAATAAGACGCGTCGGGTTTGATCCGGCTCCACAGCGAGTTCATCACGCCTCTCCGGCTGTCATTTCGGGATCTAACTTGAAAGGCGAATGAAAGAGAAAAAAAACTCACCGCTTCTTTTTGTGGGGTTTTATTGTCCTGTCAGGCGGGCCTCTGCGCCATCGATTCTCACTCAGTAGCCTTTTGAGATGCTGAGGCTGAGGGAGGAGGAGGAGGAGGATGAGGAGGGGGTAATGGGGGAGACAGGGCTGGGTGAGAAACACGAGTGTGAGTCGATCTGAACACAAAGGTAAAAAAAAAAAAACAGAAGATCCAAGACCGTTTGTTTTTTTTCAAACATCATGGTTCTAAATAGTAAACCGATTCAATCACCACCTGTAAAAACCACTGCTGTGATGCATGTGGGACAGGTGAACATTCAGAGGTGTATATATATATATATATATATATATATATATATATATATATATATGTATATGTGTGTGTGTGTGTGTGTGTGTGTGTGTGTGTGTGTGTGTATACACCTCTTTTCTTATTCAGGCTTTGATCCGTTAGTGCCAGCGTACAGCTTACAGAGGCATATGTTATTTGGCAGGTGTGGACAGTGGCTCAGCACAAAGCAGGGCACAATACATTGACAACTTCAAATATCTGGGACCAGAACAGAGCATTGATCTCATGTCAACTGAACACATTTAGTCTTTGCAGAAAAGTGGAGGCTGTTTGAGGTACAAAAAATTGGAACTTAATGTTAATGACCATGGTTTGGAATGCACGTCCAGCAAACTCCTTTCAAAAATATTTATGCTGGGTAAAATCCTATACCAGTTTGACCTTACACTAAAGCAGAAAAAAAGCCAAAAAGAAACCAAAAAGCTTTAAAGAGCAGTAAACAGAATGAATTAACTTTTGGTGAATACAGTACGTTACATTAGGTCATGTTTTTTTGTTCATTATCTTGAACGCTTAATCCTATTTTAGGATTGTGAGAGGGGGAGGATCCCCAAGCCCATCCAAGGGAGAATGTTTTGGGCGCTGGACAGACAATAATCCTTCTCTCAGCAAACACTGTTACACACACAACTCCACCCTGGTCAGGATTTAAACCAGGTTTCACAGCACTGAGAGCTGGACGTGATAACCATTGCGCCCACGTTCCTATCCTTGTCATTTTGCAGAAGCTATTATCCAAAGCCGAAGTACCAACATGTTTAGAGTCAGAGTACAAAGGGCAGTCACACTGACACCTTTTAATCAGATCCAATATTAACTTCTTCAGCAATCTGAGCTATAGTGGAAGTCATCCTGAAGTCATTACCAGAGGTGCCAATAATTACAGAGGTTACATGAGGACAAATAGAAAGTTATATATTAAATTACCTTTTAAAAGTAGGTGGCTTCTCAGATGTGCTCAAACATATCTAAAAAGACTGGCAGATCTTGCTACTTGAACAAATCACAATAAAATAATTGCTGTTTTTGTATAAGAACAGTTTTTAATCTTTAACCAATAAAAAAAGACTTTGCCAGCACAGGTCATGTACTGGTGAAAATGATATGCATTGAATGTAATCAGCTCAACAAGGTTTAGATGGTAATAAAATTCAGAAACAAAATTGGCATGAATCTAAAAAATACTGCAAACCAATCTGAACAAAACCACTTTATTACAGAAGAGGAAAACATGGTAAACATGATTACTTTAATGAAATGACAACCTAAAGTTAGAGAAACCAACTAAATTGAACTAAACTAACTTATGTGTTTTCAGGTCACACTAACTCAGAAAAGTGATTCTAAATTTTACAAAAACATCTGTAAATTCAAATTCTAAAATCAACAATACCTACATGAACACACCAACAATGCAACACAGTTGTATTAGGAATGAAACATTTACTGATTTGAACTCTTTATGTACTAAAATGATGAGTACAAAGAGGTTATGCAGAACTGATAATTTAGGTATCCATCCCGATTCATGTCATCCTCAAAAGATATTTGCTCTTTAAAGTGGTCAAATGTTCTTAACAAATTGACTGAACAAAAAAAAACACACACCGAAAAATTTACATTAGCATCTTATTTCCCTGCTTGCTGAGCCTGGCGACGCAGCAAAATATATATCTTCTCTTTGATCCAGTCTTTGTTGTTAGGTTGATATGTCTGTGTGTCAGCACGGTACCTACAAAAACAGAACATGACATGATTACTCAGTGCTAGGTTAATGCAGTTTAGCAGAATCACAATTGAAGTGCTGCTAGGGTGCGCCAGCCGAGTGAGCAGTATAATAATCATAATATTTAATGCAGAGATATGAGGTTTTATTTCCAAATTGCACTTTGAATAGTTTTTACTGAAACAGATAATATGGAAGCGTCATTAAGCAAACAGGTTTAAACATAAGTGCTATAATATTTCATTAAAGTGAACCCTTCAAGTTTTTTGCAAAATTTAAGATTAGCTCTAGAATAATCTGGTCCTTTCTTTGTTATTTGGAACAATTATACTGTGAATTAATTAATTCATTCATTATCTTCCGCTTTATCCTATATTAGGGTCACGGTGTGGTTCCCCATGCCCACCCAGTGGAGAACGTCTCGGGCGCTGGGCAGGTACACCCAGGACAGGGCGCCAATCTATCGCTGGGCACACACTTAATCACACAAACACACTCTATATGGGGCAATTCGGAGAACTCAATTGACTTGATCTATGTTTTTGTGGGAGGAAACCGGAGAACCCGGAGGAAACCCACACAGACACAGGGAGAACATGGAAACTCCACCCAGATGGGGATTCGAACCGGGAATCCCTAGTGCTGAGAGGCGAACGTGCTAACCACTAAGCCACCGTGCCTCCATTTATACTGTAAATTGTTTTTCATAATTTCTATATTTTATTTCTTAGAACAAGAATTTTTTGTTGAGCTTTACAATCTTTTAAAAAAAAGGCCCACAAACTTTGATGTATTTCTTAATTGTATAAATTTACTGGTTGTTTACTGGAAAAGTTTACAGCTGAGTCCATGGGTGAGATTTCAGAAACATATACTTACACCAAGCAGCTGAGATCAGCCAAATCATCAATGAAATCAAACAGCTGACTGATGTCGTATGTAATCGATGGACTGTTGGGGTTCATCCTCTTTAGGTGCTCCTCATACATTTTACAAACTCCTGACAAAGAAAACACATTTAATTGTTTTTATGCATCTGCACCAAGTTTATTTCTCATATGCACAAAATCTCCACATATCCACTGTAGTAAATTCTGACTTTAGATCTCACACATACCCACAAGGATCACAGTGAATTACATGCTTAGTATATGTGGTTCTTAACATTGTAAATGATTTACTGTTCACAGATCTTATTTGTAAGTGTGGCACATCTATGCACCATTTAATGCTTTATTGCTTAAGATGTTATGTTCTAAATTATTAAAATACTTAAAGTGCGCATGTTATTTGTGAATCACAGCAGTAAAGCCACTTGTACTTAGTGATCTAGTTATCATCGTCCAAATAATATGACAAAATATGAACATTATTATAAACGGTATAAATGTTAAATAAGAATATGCATATATATATATATATATATATATATATATATATATATATATATATATATATATATATATGGATGAATGTATATATACATTATAACGTTGGTGTGGGACTCAGGAGTTGATGCATGACAACGTTACTCGCCCTACCCGATTGTGCTAGATGCACTAAAATGTGGGCAACTGTGTGCCAGTGATGCGTTGAGCAGTTTCCACTCCCCGCTCCAGCATGTTGGAGTCTGATACGGAGCAACTACCGTACTACAGAGATGCAGTCCCAAGAACATTATATGTTTTTACTGTTTAATTATATATTTTTTGAAAAGTGAATCAAAGTAGATACCACAACATTGTTTCAACGCATTGCTTTAAAACGCAAGATTTTTTTTTATTCTACACCGCAAACAGATTTACTGCTGTGATTTACCGAGAACATAATGAAGTTTTAAAAGTTCAATAATTCAGTAAATAACATCTTAAACATCTATGGCAATTTTTGTGTGTGTGTGCGCATGTGCAGTCCAACATGATATAATCAGAATTCTGAGATACTTTGGAATTGTTTTACCTACTTAGGGTAAACTGGGCTTCCATACTTTTATAATTATGTAATTATTATGTAATACATAATAATACAGGCAGTCAAGAATGCAAATTTTCATATAGAAAATTTGATACATTTTGACATTCATGCTCACTTTAGAAATAAGGAAAATCAGATATTCAATAAAAAATTGTGTTTCTGAGCTGCCGGTCTGAATACAGCCAGGCTTGTTAATACAACTGGTCTGGCTGAAAATCTGCAAGTGACCAACAGATGGCTGGAGTCTAAGTAAGAAAATGCAGTCATCATAGCTTGTTTAGAGGACAGTAGTGGGAGTGCTGCCCCATGGTCATTAATTGAAATGGGGCATTAGGCTTAAGGAAGGTCCCAAGGCCCGGGATGATTTAATGACTTGATTAATAAAGTCCCTGGTTTGACTGCCGTTTGCACCAAGTACCATGGCTGAAGTGGCCTTGAGCAAGGCACCTAACCCCAATTGCTCCCTGGGCACCCACCGCTCTGGGCATGTGTTCTCACTTCTCTCTGTGTGTGTATATTTCACTGCATAGATGGATTAAATGTGGAGAATGTGTGCAAGCACAGTAGGCGAAATATATCACTTATTGATATATGATACATTACCTTCCATACATTCGTTAACTGATTCATAATCAGCATATGTTCTTCCTTCAGGTCTCTTTGTGGGCTGAACAAGTAGAATAGTGTGAGACTGCAACAGAGAAATTGAATAAAAAGCACATAAATCAGCCCATATCTCAAAATTCTGTTTCTCAGAAAAATAAGATTTTAGCTGAACTAAAATTAAATTAAAACATATTTTAGCTGAGAAATTACATAATGACAATTTATGTTGACAGCAAAAGAAAACATGATTTTTGGCATCAAGTTACTTCATTTAACATTAAATTTATGATTTAATGACATGATTAATAAAGTTTACTACGGTTTCAAACTCACTACATCAGACATGCGTGAAATATAAACTTAAACCGGATTCAAGCAAAAATGTAAAGCACAAACAAAAGTCGGAGCCAGAAACAAATTTTAACACGAATAAAATATTCGAACATTAAAAATATATAATTAATACGTTAGCTGTACGGCACACTGTGATCTCAGTCATGAGCAGATCGTACTGTAATGTGCTTTTTAATCAACGCTGTTTACACTTACACAGGTTACTGTTTTAAATTTGTTTAAAATGTATGTAGCTGTGAATTTGCGTTTATCAACCCAAAAATTTACACAAAACATGAAAGCAGGCTTTTAATAACCTCCGATACTAAGCTAACAGCTAACAACTCGGTCCAAATATTTATTTTTTGGATCTTTTGAAGCCGTAACCCTACTGTAACAGCACAGAGACTGCTGACTGAAAAGATATGTTTCAAAAAAAATAAATATCTAACCATTGTGGGGAAAATGGAATTAAAGCGAAATCCAGATGTAAAAACGTTTAGCGTTGACGAGTGTAACTGTGCAAAACGCGCAGCAAGCATCAAGTTCCGGTTTCAAACCTGCAGTCACGTTGTACAAACGCAAAGCCCCAAATCCCACCAACTCACTGCGTTCAAGTCTGAAACCGTCATTACATTAATGATCCATTTACCCACAAATAAAATTCTATAAATTTTACATAATTATAAAAATAATACAGTTTGCCATCTGGCAAAAAGACGGTTTTCATTTTTTCATTTTTAATTTCAATAAAAGGTCAATCTTAGGGAAAAACGGACAAACACACATCCATTCATCCATTATCTTCCAATTAATCCTCTACCAGGGTCGCAGGTGGAGGGGGTCCCTATGTCCATCCATTGGAGAGTGTTTCGGGCGCTGGGCAGATACACCCAGAACAGTTCGCCAATCCATAACTGGACACACACTCCCCCACACACACAAACACACTCTATATGGGGAAATTTGGAGCATGCAATTGACTTCCATGTTTTTGGACTGTGGGAGGAAACCAGAGAACGAGGAAGAAACCCACACGGACAAGGGGAGAACATGGAAACTCCTTCTAGATTGGGATTCCAACTGGGAATCCCTAGCGCTAAGAGGAGAAGATGCTAACCACTAAGCCACGCTTATCACACACACAACCCTCTTTAAAAAAACTAATTGTGAGAAGTTGTAGTATAATGTGAAAAAAACTTCATGGCATTACAGGTCCATTTACAGCATTATTTCCAAAATAAGGTCTCAATACTTAAAAATAAAGCCATAATATTTCAAGAGCACTGGGGATCCAGGTTCGAATCCCAGTCTGAGTGGAGTTCCCATGTTTTCCCTGTGTCCACGTGAGTTTCCTCTGGGTTCTCTGCCCCCCCCACAGTTCAAATACATGAATTCAAGATACATTGAATGCTCTAAATTGCCCCATATAATGTGTGTTTGTGTGTGTGTGTGTGCTGTGTAAGTGAATGTGCAAAAAGATATATTGGCGCCCTGTCCTGCGTGTATCTGCCCAGTGCTCAAAGCATTCTACCCTGGAATGGATATTTTAAAATAGATATATATTTTATTCAGTGGCACGGTGGCTTAGTGGTTAGCACGTTCGCCTCTCAGCGCTGGGGATTCCCGGTTCGAATCCCCATCTGGGTGGAGTTTCCATGTTCTCCCCGTGTTTGCGTGGGTTTCCTCCGGGTTCTCCGGTTTCCTCCCACAGTCCAAAAACATGGATCAAGTTAATTGAATTTTCAAAAAAATTGCCCCATATAGAGTGTGTCTGTGTGAGTGAGTGTGTGCCCAGCGATGGATTGGCGCCCTGTCGCCCGAGGGGCATGGGGATGGGGAACCCCACCGCGACCCTAATAGAGGATAAGCGGGAGATAATGAATGAATAAATGATATTTTATTCATTGTTGCTACAACAATAAATAACAATTGATGCAAAACGCTGAAATGCTGATGGGCTGACATTCTCCAGTAGGTGGTGCTGTGGTAGCGCAAATTAAATTTAATTTCTGTTATTTCAATTTTCCATCCATCTATTATCTTCTATTTTATCTTACTATTTAAGGAGCCTTATTATCAATCTTGTGGCTGTGTAATTTGCATAAAAAATGGTTCATAATTCAATTAACTGTAAATGTAAATTATTGTAAATACAATAAAAATATGTAAATTAAATATGTATGTATGTATGGGGGGGGGGGGGGGGGGGGGGGGGGGGGGGGGGGGGGGGGGGGGGGGGGGGGGGGGGGGGGGGGGGGGGGGGGGGGGGGGGGGGGGGGGGGGGGGGGGGGCTAGGGATTCCCGGTTCGAATCCCCATCTGGGTGGAGTTTCCATGTTCTCCCCGTGTCTGCGTGGGTTTCCTCCGGGTTCTCCGGTTTCCTCCCACAGTCCAAAAACATGGAACAAGTTAATTGAATTCTCAAAAATTGCCCCCTATAGAGTGTGTCTGTGTGAGTGAGTGTGTGCCCAGCGATGGATTGGCGCCCTGTCCTGGGTCTATCTGCCCAGCGCCCGAGACGTTCTCCCCTCGATGGGCATGGGGAACCCCACCGCGACCCTAATAGAGGATAAGCGGGAGATAATGAATGAATGAATGAATGTATGTATATATATAATTATATAAGCATATATGTGTGTGTGTGTGTGTGTGTGTGTAAACACAATCATAATACAAATAAATATTTTGTATAAAAAAAAAACTGCCATAAACAGTGTGGTGAACCGCGCATGCGCCGTGACCTCATTCTAATCGCTGTTGAACATGGCGGAGGGTGAAGAATCCGAGATCGGGCTGCATTTGTACAAGGTAAACATGTAGCTTTCATTTAATTTCTACATTTTTTTTTATTTTTGTGTGTTTCCTGTTTATAGGCGAACAACATCCGCTGTAATTATTAAGAATATTTGAATGCCATTAACATTTCTTTGCAGGAACGCAATTAAGCTTGTTTTTGTTTCGCTGTTAGCTAGCTGTTGTGTTCCAAATTCCAAACTAATCTACTAACCAGGGGGCAGGCGGCTGCAGTCCAGGTTGCATCAGCTGCGATCGGAACAGCTCTCTATTACAGATATATTGCACGATTTAGTGTGTCAGTCTAGCTGTAGTATTGTTCGTGTTTTAGAACGTCATGCTGGTTCCATAAATAGTGCAATACAGCAGAGCAACTGTCCGGATTTGTGGTGTACAGACGATGCACACGTCAAAGCACCATACAGACCACAGTGCATTGCAGCAAAAACCATCTCACTAACCGTCTGTTTAAAAAAGAATCAAGGATTTTCTTTAAAAAAAATAAAGCATGAAAGTTTAAAACAAATATAACCACCTGCACTTTTATTATTTTTTTTTACACGTATCCTTACAAGTCTGTTATATGCATACATTTTTATATTTTATTATTTATGTATTATTTATGTAGCCCATATTTATTATTTATGTATTATTTATGTGGTGTTGGTAGTTTATTGTAGTTTATTGCAATGGAACATGCTGTCAGAAATAAGTTGACTATAAATATAAAGTTGATAATAAATAAAAAATTAATACAAAAAAAATGTGTCTAAAAAAATTCAGACTGTTGGATGCAAATTCACTACTCAGTTCACTGTGTAGTGAGCAGTAAATATAGTGTGTAGAAAATAAGGGGAACTAGTGAAACATTTTAAGGAGACATTATGTAGTGCAAAAGTATCCCGATGGAGACACAACCTTAGGGTGCTGAGTAATCCTGAATATTATTTCCTCTTTTTGATAAGCTCATGTCAGGTCTGTGTAGTTATGTGTGTAGTTATTAGATAAAATTGGATCATGTTTGTAATTTAAATATAGCATTGTATGTGTAGTTATATAGATAAACCCCTGCATGTGCATGTATATAAGTGTACCCATATTTATTTTTTTTACACATAAAGTGCTGGATTTTAATATAAAGTTTATATAGATTTGGATGTGGTCTTAGGTCTGATTGTGTAGGTAGATATTTGCTCTGGTCTTGAAGTTATATATAGGCAAGTTGTTTTTACACAACTAACTGGACATGTAGTCTTTTTAGTTGTAGCTCTGGAGTTATAACGTTGTGGCTGTAACTGGGATGTTTTTTTGCTTATATTGTAAGACACCCTAGAGAGAATGAATGTACCCAAGTGACAACAATATACAAAGCCTCATTTTCTACATTTCTAGAGAGCAAGACACAGGATGAGAGGAACTGGTGGAATAGCAAAATTAAATGCAGAGAAGTAAAAAATTCACATCCCTCTAACAGACATGAATCCTACAGTTAATAAGTACATAACAGATGTATAGCAAAATAGAAAAAAATAAGGATCTAATATACTCCATTAGATCCTTACAAAAGGAAATGCATAACAGACCATCTCAAAAACAGACTAGACCAAATAGTTTACATAAGACACAGTATAGGACATTCCATACACTCACACAACTATCTATTAATACCCAAAGACGCATTAAACATGTCAACCATGTAAGTCTACATTGTGAATAAAACACATCATTAAATGCACAAAACCAAATCGGTCTGCTGTACCACTATGAAGAAAATGACTAGAACATTAGCAAACTAGATTATATAAGCAATAAGCATTAAGAATTAGACACAAGTTAGTTTACTTTTGGAAGTTTAAATAAAAGTGTATAAAAGTTTTACTTTGAAAGAGCAAATACTTTTTAATTAATTAATTAATTTATTTATTTGCATTATTTATTTAACGTAATCCAAATTCTGTACTTGAATTTAGTGGTGTCAATAATCTTAGGCATGGCTGTACATATTCATTTCTATCCAGAAACCTTATGCATTCGGAATATGTCAGATGTACAGGTCTGTTGGTGTTTTAAAAACCTATCTTATTATTATTATTATTTTTTAGAAATGGAGGGATGCACCTGATCAGCGTGCTTTTATATTGCAATACTTGGCGGAGCAGGTCCCCCAAATTTACTGTTTGCAATCTGAGCCTCAACAAGTGGAAGAGGAGGAAAGAGTACAAGAACGAGTCCTGCTGCCTCTCGAGTGCCTGTTGTTTGGAGAGAAGCCATGTGTCGGTCTGGAGAAGTTGCAGCAAAAAAACATCAGCTCATCCTCCCAGCAATGTGGACGTGTATTTAAAGAGGGGGAGACAGTCTACTCCTGCAGGTTATTTTCAGATAAATGTATTGTTTTTTGAGAATATAATCATTTTTTATTAATCAGTTTTTATTAATTTGACTAATGGTGTATACTACTAGGCAACAAAGAAACCAAACCCAAAACTCAAACCGGAGAGACAAGATGTAACATTATCTACCTAGCAAATTTTCTGATAAAATATTTTTTTTTATCTTCAATTCATTTCTCATTACTCAGTACAAGGAAACAAAATGCAGTTAACATCTTCTAGAACTGCAGGTAGTAGCATTATCCAAATTGTACAGGAATGTTCGAAATATTATAAATTCCTAAATGCTCCGTGCCTTGTCTGTGTGAATGTTAGAAGGAAGAGATGCCATAAATAATTGTAAACGAAAAGGAATTACAATGTTGTTTGTTAGAAGTTGAGCTTCTATGAGAAATCATATAAGGAAATCATTTGAGGCAGAGTTGCGGTATGGTAGAGGATGGTTGCTTTTTCACACTGTTAAACGAATGTGACCATATGCATCCCTTACTACCTCTGTCAGTAAGGTGTCATCTGAGTGATTGGTTCATTAAAATGTCCTTGTTGCCTTATGGGTGTGTTCACACCTGGTCTAACGCTGTTCACACATGACGAGATCACTAGAGCTAATTCCAAATGACGGGTTCAAACGGATCGCTGTCACTGCTCATTTGCATGAACATAGCACAGATTTTCCATCTTTTATACTGTGTTACTCTATTTAGTCAAGTAACCAATGGAAAAGGATGAGTTTGTTGCTTGCCGTTTCTGGTAGCACAGAGTTAAATAGTGATGTTTATTTTGTTAGAAAGTAACATTATATTGTACAACCAATTGTACATGTCCATGAATATAACATGACCGCACTTGAATTTTTGCATTGCTTCTGAAATAAAGCTAAAGTTTACTTTCTTTTAAACATGCCATGTTTGCTTAAAAATGTCTGTTTTTTGTATGTATTTAAAAGTAAAATGTCATGAGTTTAATAACCTCTTTGTTATTAAATAATTTAACTTGTCTTTTGTAATTTTGCAGGGACTGTGCAATTGACCCCACCTGTGTGTTATGTATGGACTGCTTTCAAAACAGTGTACACAAAAGCCATCGCTACAAGGTCAGTTACTAGAACTATACACACACAATGTACATGATACCAAATGCAAATATTAGGTGTGTTTTTATCTAATTTTTGATTTTTTTTTTTTTTAGATGCATGCATCATCAGGGGGTGGCTTCTGTGACTGTGGGGATTTAGAGGCTTGGAAGACTGGTCCCTGCTGCTCCCAACATGACTCTGGCACATCTGTAGCTATGGAGACTGTGAGCCTCTCTTGTTTCTGCCAAAATAACTTTATGATATAAATTTTCCATCTGTTGCTTCGGTTAAGCTAACTTCCTGTCCCGAGGTTATAGAAACTGGCTGCACAAGATGCTTTTTTTGTATCTAATCTAAGCATCTTAGACTTTAATAAATAGGATATCACAGTGTGGGAAAACGTAAGCAGACTTTCTGTATAAAAGTAATCTGTTGGGAGACACTAAAACAGTATATTTTTTTGTTCTAATAACATATGACAAACAGCTAAGTTGATCAGCATCTAATCATGTCCCAGAGCTCTGTAAATGCTCAGATTTTCATGTTGCCTGGCTTTGTTTAGCATGTGTGTTGACTCACTGATAAGGGTCTGGAAAATATCACCTTTGTCTGAAAAAACAGCAGGTGCGAGGTGTTTGATAGTCTGGGTTTTGTCACTGTTATGAAGGCAAAAGGGACATAATCTTATCTGTGACAACATTTTACAAAGCCAGATAAACATGCTTTGCCAGTTAATACTTTTATATATTTAATGCATTTCACCTGTTCACAAGAAAAGGATTAGAATTATATAATTATTGAAACATTTATTAACTTTTCAGAACATTCATAAGAATTTCATTTTTTTGGATCAGAGAAACAGATTGTATAAATCAGATATCAATCTGGTACAACGTTGAACAGACCATGCATTTACTAATTACCCAATTAATTAGGAAATAACTGCTCATGTATTGCATTGGCTGCCAGAAAATAATTAAACTTTTTCATGCTGTTACATAATGCAGTGATGGTTGAAAGTTTGTAAACTTTTTAGGGTTTTTCTTCAGCAAAATATTTTTCTGACTCGTCATTTATTTTTGGTGGAACGATCTTCCCAACTCTGTCCGTAAGGCAGTATCACTAAGCAGTTTTAAGAAACTACTGAATGCGCATCTCTTTAACAAATACCTGTTGTAAAAAAAATGAGGGGAGGGGCACAGCATCAAATAACAATCAGGTTTGATGAATTTACGGCATAGTTGGTTTTCTGCAAAACCATAATTTGTTTGGTTTGGTACTTGGTGTAAATCTTTTATACATCAACAAATCCAACTAAACATTTCTGGTAGTTATTTAGCTGGAAACTGCTATAACTCTGTCATGTCCCTGGGTTTCCACCCATGAACTCCAGGTTATTTTTTCACAGGATTTTTACTTTTCTATTTTAAAACTTAAAGTTTATTCTTCTTCAACCACAGAATGACTCCTATACTTATGTTATTGTTATTCTGCATGACACATGTTAATTTGCACTGCAGCTCACAGACAGATCTTCTGACAGTCTAGAATTTGCTTGTAAAATTAATGATTTTATTGTTTCAATTATGAAAAGCCACCAGGCCCAAATGCAGCAGAAAAGGCCCAAACCATGTTCATGGCGTGAGAATTGTCACAACCCAGGTTGAGGCTTCAGGCAGCAGCAATTACTAGAACCCAATAAGCGAGCTGGAGTGTATCCCTGAAAAATAGAGTGTAGATAAGAGCAAGCAGATTCAGACATTGTCCTGTAAGCCTGAATCAGGGCCATGTACTAAATGCAGACAGTTACTGAAGGGAGATGAGTAATGTAGTTATATGGATTCATTTAGGCTTGTTAAACACCAGGTAAGCTGCAGAGTACTGGTTCATATGAGGAGGTTTGATCATACAAGATGGAAGGCAAACAATGTTGTAATAAATCTGTAGAATCAGTGTTTTTGTAAGCTTTTTAGATTATTTTAGCTTCAAGTCAATCGTAAAACCAGGATAACAAACACACACATACGCATGCACAGGCACACAGATAAACAAATATATTTGAATTGTTCCACTTGCTTGCTTTTTTTGTTGAAGTCTTAAATATTTGACCTGCATGTAAATGTAAATAAGGCTTCTTTGCTTTTGTGTATTCCAGGCTAAAGCCATGAATGCATTCAATTTAGTAATCTAGTCCTTATTGGTTTTAATGTAGTTTTGAGTTTTTTTTCACACAAGGATTAAGCAGAAATATAAACTAGGATTTTTATGCTTTATCGGAAATAAGAAATGCATTGGTAATAATACATGTACCGGTACATACTATTAGTTATACAGTGTGAATAAATGCTCAAATTACCTCTGCTTACAGTCATGGCTACATAATCTACATTATGTACCTAAATTTAGCACTAAAACAGAACTATTAGCAACTTATGTGGTACGTTCGCCAGTATGATCTGATTACATGGATAAAAAATTTGAATGTTTATCTTCCTCATTCCACTAGTTCCTTAACATCTTGTTAATTGTTTCACAAACACATAGAAGACCTTTACCGCTGCAAAAAAACTAAGTAACGTTTAATTACCCATGTTCTTGTGTACTTAATTTTTTTGTTATTTTGCTCTGTAAAAATTAGGATGAGTGTGTGTTGGAGACGGGTCTGCAGGAGCGAGCTCAGACACTTTTCCAGGTGCTGCTGCAATATTTCACTGACCTGATAGTGTGGGAAGAAGGAAATGAGCTTCCTGAGGAGCTAAAGCCTGGGTAGCCTTTCTTTTTTTATTTAACCCCAAAGTGAAAAGAAATATCTGTATTTAGAATAATATCTGCTTGTTTGCTACCCACAAAGTAATTCATTGTCAGTGAGTCACATCTGCAGGAAGTAAGTGACATCACTTTTATTTATAATTTTCAATAATGAATATTGGGTAAAACAAATGGAAATGTAATGCAATACGCAATACTATTTTGGCTAAATACATTCAAGTAATAGCTTGAGAAAAATCTTAATGCGAGCTGATCACAGTTTACCAAATTTTAGTATAGGAATTCCAGTGGCCTACACTGAGATTTGAAATTGAACCCAGCAAATAACTTTCATATTATTTGAAATATAATTGATGGTGGCTCAGTATGTGACACTAGCATCCACACTAAGACACATGTCCTATGCTCAATTCCCAGTGATGATGTTCTTTTTATGTGAAATGTGCACACTCTTTCCATGTCTGTATTGGTTAACTGCAGGACCGTTTAGTTTTCTTCACAATCCAAAATAAACGTGTCATGTTTTTGTGTGTTTGCTCTGTGATAAACTGCCAACCTGTCTTGGATGTTACCTACCTTGTGTGAGTACTGGGATTGATTAGTGCATCCTGCAATCCTGATCCAGAAAAGCATCTTAGGAAATAAAGGATTAAATGGAATATTCGGTATAGATAAGGCATTGTCACCACCATTAGTTTTTGACATCACACATTCTTTTTTGTAATTAAAGGGTATCTTTGTGTGTACTGAGTTCAAAATATCAGAGCAAGATTTTCTAAGTGGTTTATAGCTTCAAAGAAATGTGCTTGATATATATACCCTTGATTTTTAGCCAACAAAATCATACTAAATATTACAGGATAGTGCAAATACTTTTTGCGGCATCATGTATTTTAACATTAAGTGATTTCTATGTGGAAATGAACTTGGTTGTTTTTTGTGTGATTTTAGCATGAAGGAGAAGACTTACTATTGCGTTCTTTATAATGATGAACATCACTCGTATGATCATGTCATCTATACTCTTCAAAGAGCCATCAACTGTAACCAAAGTGAAGCTCACGTACACACTTCATTAATTGACAAGGAGGCATGTATTCTGCATGTGCGCACACATCTTTTTAAAATATGCAAGGAAAAAAACATTGTTGCACTGTTACCACCTGTATTATTCAAGCTTTTGCTATTGCATAACTCACAATGTTTTAAAGGTTTTAAAGAGGTCACTATAATCAGTAATAACTATAAATGGTGTCAGACTCCCTATTAATCACATTAACCTTAGAAATGAATGTGTGTTTTATAAAGTTTTACACTACACATTTGATTCACATACTGCAAATATGAGTTTAATTAATAAACCTACCAAATTTGGTGTGCAGTGGGTAGCTGTCACTTAGCAGTACAAAGTTTGGGGCCTCCTTCACTGGCAGAATAAACTTTTCTTAAAGTAAAGTAAACTAAAAGTAAAGTAAAGATCAGCAATTGTGAAAATATTTACAATAGTCAGGCACAAATTGTCGTACCATAGTCAACTTCTCTGACGTCACATTAAATTTTTTTTGATGCTTGATACTTTGCAGTGATTGGCTAAGAAATGTTTATTAATGAACTGTTGAAATTCAGTTAGTGTATTTGTTAGTGTAACCCCTAACCTTAACTTTGCCTTTTTTAGGGAAGAAGAGCTGTTAAAAGAGGAACTTTAAGGGCCTGTCAACAAACCAAAGACCTTATAGTGGTAAGCAGTTACAACTACCCTCATTTACTTTTTGTAATCACGTCATGTGATGTGTATACTGTCGATCTTTTTTAAGAATAAAATAAATGCTGTTATATTAATTTTGCTACTTTTTTCCATTGTTGAATTTCTCCATTTCTTTGTTTTCAAAGAAACAAAATTCTAAACTCCAATTTAAAAATATTTATAAACACTGAACATTAACTTCTTAGCAGACAATCCAACATAGCACAGTAATTACAGTCATAAACATCCCCCTTTGATAAAAGTCAAATTAAAATATCAACATGAGTATTTAACTTGTGCTTGTGTGTGTTCATGCACACACATGTTCTTATCTCTCTGAACTTGCATTATACATTGTTATTTTACATAGACATATGATTTGTATATAATTAATTAATTTGGTTCTGCAGGCTAACTCAGAGCAGATTACACAGCAGCCGTTGCGTGTGGAGCTCCTGGACTCAGTGGTCATGGCACATCAGACATTTGTCCTCAGGCTAGGAACATGGTTTCAGCAGATAATTGGCTACTCTGGTAAATTCCATTTATCATATGTGATGTTTGACTTTTTATGATTACATATTACATAGTACATAATGCAAACAACATGTGTGCAGCAGTCTTGTTTTTTTTTGGTGTTGGCTCAAATTCTTAGTTAACATTAATACTGCAGTTTACAAAGTGAATTCAGTGCATTTTTTGTAACAGTTCAGAGCACCTGTTTTGAAATGTATTTGTGCCGAAGTCGATCTAGAGGTGGTTTTTTCCATCAAATCCCTAAATGAATCACTTCTAAATCATTTGTGGTGATATGACTAAAAATAAATAGCAAATAAATTCTTTAGAGTAAAGAATACCTACCTTACCAAAATGTTTGAAAAGGCAGAGGCAAAGCCCACATCGACAGAGATAACAAAACATGAGCCAAATTTTTTTTTACTTTTGAAAGAAAAGGTAACTGGATAGGTTTAAATTGTATAACCAATTTGCACTCGCTAATTTTCAAGTACGTACTCAATATTGTAAAGAATTTGAATTTTGATTTGTTTTGTAAACATTTGTTTAAAAGTGTTAAGAGAATGAAGGTTAATATTAAAAAGTTTCACTTTTAAGTCTAATATAAACATGTTTTGTGTACTTTTGTTAATTCTTTGCTTTATTTTGTCATTTTTTAACCCAAATTTAGTAGGCTTCAGGCAAGTGTTTTGCCAGGTGGCTTTGGACTCTGTTGCTGACAAACTCTGTTTAATCAGCAAGCTGATGTTGCATGATGCCAGACTCTACAAAGGCAAGAAATTTATTTTACAGTGGTTTGCCATTTTTATTATTAATATGGCAAAAGCTGGATGTGTTGAGTCTACTGTATAAACCTTAATTTTTTTTTTCAACAGGAGCTCGCAAGACCATCCATGAGATGATTTTCTGTAGTTTGCTAATGGAAACGGAGTATAAAAGACAGTTTGCAATAAAATTTACAGAGGTTTGATGTTTTTTGGAAGATGTAAACAATATTAAGATGGGCTTTACTCACTGTGCATCTCAATTTTGGTACTAAAGACTTAATTTTTTCCTTTTCTTTAGCATTATAAACAACTACAGGAAGATTTTATCAGAGATGATCATGATAGGAATTTTTCAATTACAGCTCTGTCTGTTCAAATCTTCACTGTTCCAACACTGGTAATAAATGAAAACTTAACCCAGACACATCACTTATGACATGCTGTTCACATCTTTTATATTAGCAATTTTTTTTTTAAAGTGTGAAAATAGTAGGCAACTGTAGTGGTGTTACTCTATTTTGTTGTGTATCCGTCCATTTTGAGTTTAATTATTATTTTTTTATTTCAAGGCAAGACATTTGATTGAAGAGGGCAGTGTTATTAAAGTCATTATAGACACAGTCATGGCGATGCTAAGAGAACATCTGGACAACAACCGGCGCTTTCATTTTCAGGACTACAATTCTGACAAGTTCTTTCGAGTTCAAGTCATCTTCCACGATCTCAAGTAAATATTTGGTTGCATAATAAGAGAAGTCAAGAATTCGACTCTTGCTGACTTTTTATTTATTTATTTATTTATTTATTTTTTTGCAGGTATATTCTTATAAGTAAACCAACCGTATGGACTGAAGAATTAAGAAGGAAGTTTCTAGAAGGTTTCAGTGTATTTCTTGGGCTGTTGAATTGCATGCAGGTACGAATCAAGATTACTTTCTATCTACATGTTTAAAAGCTGTTTTATTCAATACTTATTTTATTGAATAAGTTCTGTGTCTGTTCCAGTTTTTATATACCAGTACATAATACTTCTAGTTTGTAATAAAGCCCATGTGATGTCAGCTGAGCTATGAACAAAAAGCAATGTGTACGATAGTTCTGTACGGTCTGTAGGTTTCTGTCCTATTTAAAATTCACTTCAGGTAGTAAATTAATATAACTGCATTGAGACAATGTACTATTGTCAGATATCGAAATATTAAGCTTTTAATAGTTATAACATCAGAAAATTGGCACATTCAATAAAAGTATCTGGGTATGGATTATTTTTTTACTCTGATATCAATAAATGCAGTTAATAGACTATTTAGTTTAGGCCAGAAGATGTATTAGAATGTGCCTTTAGTTTTAATATATTAGTCTAAATTTATATCAAACCCTTATTCACTCAATATTTTGTTAAAATTGTTCTGTGTATTCTCCGGTTTCCTCCCACAGTCCAAGGACATGGATTAAGTCAATTGAGTTCTCCAAATTGCCCCATATAGAGTGTGTTTGTGTGCATGTCTGTGTGAGTGAGTGTGTGCCCAGGGATAGATTGGCGCTGGGCTTGGTCCTGGGTGTATCTGCCCAACGCCCGAAATTTTCTCCCCTGGATGGGCATTGGAAACCCGCCGCGAACCTAATATAGGATAAAGTGGAAGATAATTGATGGATGTTCTGTGTATGACAATAAACCCAAACCATTATGGCCATATTCATTTTATTGATAAGCTTTTTGTGGTATTTTAAATTGTAATTACTATTTGGTAATTTTACTAATTGCAATTAGCTTTTTCTTGTAGGGAATGGAGGAAGTAAAAAGACAGTTTGGTCAACATATTGAGGTTGAACCAGAATGGGAAGCCGGCTTTACTATTCAGATCCAGCTCCGACACATTCTGTCCATGTTTCAAGACTGGTGTTCATCTGATGTGAGTGACTTTCAAACCTCCATCTGATTGTTTTTTATGATTACTTTGAATGCATGATATTAGGGGTGTAATGATGCTCATAACTTTACTTTTGATGTCAATGGAATCCATTTTTCTATGTTCTGTTGGTTAAGTGACAAAATTAATGGTGAATAAGGTGAATTCAGCGCTTCTGAAATATTTCTTGGCAGTGGTCCACAATGAGAAAACTGACAATTTGAAGACTTAAGACTTAATTAAGCAGTCAAATTATATTCAGTCTGTTTGTTATACTTTTAATTGTGAGAATGCATATAAAATACAAACAGGAATTAAGCATGTTAATAACTGAAGGTATGCAGGGGAATTAATCTTTTTTCACTAGATGACACACTGTTGACCAGTTACCACTGATATGGCAAGTTTAAATCCACCTGTCTTGCAGTTAACAGCTGTTTATTATAAAATTATTGTTCTAAAGGAAGACTATGATTGTGTAACAAATGTTTCAAAATATGTTTTATTTAATTACTTTTTAATAGTTGTCTGTACAATTAAATAAATTAGCCATAAATACATATGAAACATTTTTCAAAGGTTGCATATATGAAATTACTACCTTCTACCTAGTAGGCAAAAGCAGAAGATGAAAATTCCCTCGATGAATAACTGGATCCAAGAATGAAGGAAGGAATGTTTAAAAGAAACACCTTTTGTAATTGTAAATGAGGAATGGGACTTTTGCAGTGGTAGTGTAATGTCTTACATTATGTGGCATTGGTAAAGTGATGCGTAGTTCATATATGGTTACATGGGCACTACATACTTTAATAAAAAAGCTATGAGTTATGAATCCAGTCTACATGTCAATGCCAGAAATACAATAAATTCATAAAATACATATTAATATAAACAGTGAGCCGATTCACAATGAGCACTAAGCCTGTTGTGGCTGTTTTTTTAATAATTCATTTTTACATTATTTATTTATTTATTTTTTTATCAATTGTGTTTTATAGTTTGGGCAGTAGATGGCGTATTTTAATCATTATAGAAACCAGAATTCTGTTATTTAACGAGCAGTGGTGACATTAAAAACATGAGTAATTTCAGGGGCTTTTTGTTTACAGGTTACTAAGCTTTAGTACATGGCCTGGTGATTCATTTTGCTTAGAGTAGCCCAATGACCATTAAAAGTCAATGCCTTTCTTCACCTGTATAGCTTGGTGTTGCTTTTTGCCTACAGTATTCCTACAGTCTGATGTTTGGTTTATAATGCCGCTATATAGATATTTATGAATTATGTGTAAACAAGTTCATTTTTTATTTTAGTTTAAGTTTGGAAATTTTGTTTGGGTGGCATTGCCTTGGTACACTGTTATTTAACATTACTGAAACATTTGTTTAAGATGCCTAAAGATCTAAACAAAATCCATGTTAGCTGGAATTTGGGAAACGTTTTGATGGCACAAGCTTGTATTTCGTGATTTTGACAACATTTTGCACATCTTTTGCAGGAAAGGGTTTTACTGCTAGCGTTTCAGGAGTGTCATCGTGCTCTTCTGCGTTGCACCAATCAACCTTTCCACAATGAGCCAACTGACTACTACATGTGCAAACACATCCTTCATACACATCCTTACAAAGTCTCCCAGGAGCCTGTCTCTATCCATTTGCCAATTTCTAGACTGTTGGCTGGTAAGTTTTTAGTTTTGAGAATTATTTGTCATGGGCTAAAACTTTTACTGGTTTAAAACATTTTAAAATGTGTTTTCAGCAATCAAAATCACATTTTGACCAATATTACTGGTGTAAACCACATTAAAGTTCAGTCTTCAATTGTGACAATATAATTGTGACATTTGTTACAAAGGATAAAAAAATGTATTTATTTATTTATTAAAGGTTGGATAGATTTCATCCTTAAAAACAATGGATCTTATTACAATGGATAAAGAAGGCCTGTTTTGTACAACTGTACAAGATTTTGATTTAAACTTGATTAATTTATTTAGACCAAGTACATACGATATCTGCAGCAAAAATCGATTTAGATTTCATTTTTACAAAATTTAATTTTACTAAGCTGTATGAGGTTGGATTTAAGAGTTTTCCATACCTAACTCTGGGTTGTGGGTTACTAGAAAAGAATAAAAACTTATGGGTTAGATATGAATACCCAAATTTCAGTTCGCACCTCTGGCAACAGAGAGATCCACAGTACAAAAGTACATTTGTGTATTTAATGGCTTTTTTTGTGCTTAGTGCCATCTGTCACATAATGAAACAGAAAAAAATTATAATACAAGGAATTACTGGCTGGTAACACCATTATTAAACTTGACTAAACCATATTTCTATAATTGTAGGTCTGTATGTGCTGTTGTGCCGTACAGGAGCTGAGAAATACCTTCCTGATTTTGTGGAGCCTGTAAGTTTGTTATTATATCAGTTTAGATTGAGCACGTTGTGTTTTTTATTTGGACAATTGTATTTTATCATTTGATACATATAAGGGTGTTTATGTTCATGTGCATTTCAGGAGCAACTGGATTTTTCTAAAATTGCAGAGTACTCTTTGCGCTGTCTTGTGCTGGCTGCTCAGGTTTCTGCAGACATGTGGAGGCGGAATGGACTTTCCCTAGTCAGCCAGGTTAAAGGCAGTTCCATACATGTTTATGGACTTTATTGTTGTAAATTGTGCTGCTGATATTGTACAGTCATGGCCAAAAGTTTTGAGAATGACACAAATATTATATTTTCACATGATCTGCTGCCCTCTGGTTTTTATGTGTGTTTGTCAGATGTTTTTTTATCACATACAGAAATATAATTGCAATCATATTATAAATAACAAAAGCTTTTATTGACAGTTATAATGAGTTAATGCAGCAAGTCAATATTTGCAGTGTTGACCCTTCTTCTTCAGGACCTCTGCAATTCTTCCTAGCATGCTCTCAATCAACTTCTGGACCAAATGCTGACTGATAGCAGTCCATTCTTGCACAATCAATGCTTGCATTTTGTCAGAATGTGAAGGTTATTGTTTGTCCCCCCGTCTCTTGATGATTGACCACAAGTTCTCAATGGGATTAAGATCTGGGGAGTTCCCAGGCCATGGACCCAAAATCTCTGTTTTGTTCCCTGAGCCATGTAGCAACCCTGGATGGACATGGGGAACCCCCCCCCCATCCCCCCGTGACCCTAATAGAGGATAAAGCGGAAGATAATTGATGGATGAATGTTGTAGCATATAAAGGTTTTGGATCACAGGTTCCTAAAAGAAAAGCATTTTATAATTTAAGATTATGATGCAATTTATATCTCTACCAGTTATGGGAACACATTGGGGAAGGGGGATCACTAAATTCTGACTGGATTAAACATCTGATTTATTACATCTACAATATAAATGTTAGTAGCTTAAGGTTTGTACTGTCGACATGCACAATAAGCTTCTTTTTCTTAGTTCAATGTTCAGGCAGGTTCACTTTTTTTTACAAATCGTGTTTTTGCTTTTTGTTTCAGGTCTATTATTATCAGGATGTAAAATGCAGAGATGAAATGTTTGATAAAGACATTATTATGCTTCAGGTAAATATCAGACATCTGCATATGTTTTGCCCTGAAATGTCATCTATACAGTAGTTTATTTAAGTGTTTCTTCTACCCTCAGATTGCCGCTGCCAAAATGAACCCCAATCACTTCATCATGCTAATGCTGTTGAGATTTGAGCTTTTTGAGGTTTTTAATGGCAACTGTAGTGTAAAGGATCAGGTATGTATAGAAAAAAATGAATTCATGTGTAACCACTTTACGCTATTTCCTAAAATCATCAATCTGTCAAGTTCGAAATGGATGCTTACAAATAATATATTTGCAAGAAATTTCTGTCTCGAACCCTCTCCCTTCATGCCTTTGTATAGATGACTGATGTGTGGCTTGTTTTATTGGTTATGCATGCAACACACAATTATTATAATTAAATAATCTGTCACTATAAGTGTTTTTATAGTGCAACCACATTACAAACCCGACTACCTATGTTTAATTTAAAGCACTGTGAAAATAAATTTGATGTCATTATTAATCAGTGTTTGTTGTCTAACTTTCCTTGTCTTCACTTTCCTGTATAGGAGCTCCTGAAACAGTGGAACAAATTAACAGAAGAAATGCTTAACCTTTTGATCATTGTTGTAGGCAAGTCCATATAACTGATTTTAGTCTGGTTGTAAAGAAGTTTTATTTTTTTTGTAGCAAATACCTTTTTTTATTGTTGATAATCCAGCATCCTTTTGTTTTCCCTGTTTACAGGTGAGCGATATGTGCCTGGTATTGGTAATGTCACTAAAGAAGAGATGACGATGAGAGAAGTTATACATCTTTTGTGTATAGAACCCATGGCACACAGTAGCTTGATTAAAGGCCTGCCAGAAAATGTAAGAGACTATAATTCATAATTATCAAGGGTTAAATGTTTTTATATTTAAAAAATGTTTTTTTTGGTTGCTAACTTCAGATTTGTTTGTAGGAGAGTCAGGAAACCGGACTTGAAAAAGTCATTTCCAAAGTAGCCACATTTAAGTAAGTTAAGATTTAGTAAATCATATTAATGCACACTCACAGAAAAGTTTATTACCAACACTTTAGTAATTCTTGATAGAGCTTGCCTTTGCTCTCAAAACTACTTGTAGAACTTTAGAAACATTCTTTTGGAATACTAGTCCATGTCGACATAAACAAGCTCTGTATAATTTTTAGGTACATGGTAATCCTATAAATCCTATGAATTATTTTATTTATTCACATCATTAATGTGTTTTAATAGATTCAGGTCTAATGCCTAGAAAGACCTAAACCTACTGTGAAGATCATGATTTTAGATTCAAATTACATATACAATACTTAAATTGACTAGGGGCATTAGCAATGATCAATTGACGTTGATGGTTCCAATATTGGTTAGGAAAACATTTCTATAAAATACTAACATCTCATGCAGCCTGAGTCATTCACATGTGGGCAGACATTGTATGGATTCCTATTGTGGTGCTACATTTTGACCCTGTCCATGTGACTAGGTGGAAATAAGTCATCTGACATATTGCAGGACTTTATTCATATTATAGGCTTTATTTCATTATACAGAATTTATTTATTTATTTTTTGAATCTCTTTTTTTGTAAACCAGTTATTCTCTACTGACCTCTTGCTATGATCAACTTAACATTCTAATGATATATACAGGATGCAGGATTTTTATACCTTACAATAATTATGACAATGTGTTGATATACATATACAGGTGTTCCTAATAAAATCTTTGCTTACATAGCTCATAAAAAGTTACATAAATGACAAATTTGTGGGTCTTTTTGGATTGTTTAGAAAACCTGGAGTGTCTGGTCATGGTTTATATGAACTGAAGAAGGAATGCCTGAAAGAGTTTAACCCATTCTTTTATCACTACACCAAACCACAACATAGCAAGGTACTGTGTATGATTACAGACTTTTTCTACTTCTATTTTTTTGTGCGATTTGTTAAATGATGTTAATTGTTATCTTAGGCTGAAGAAGCGCAAAAGAAGAGAAGGTCTCATGAAGAAAGCAACAAAGGTATGCATGGACTTCTCTGTAACATATTCAATACTAAAAACATGCAAATCTAAAATGCTTTAACATGATAGACAATATGCGTTCATTATCTTAGTGTGCTGGCAAATTTTAAATTATCTCCGTGTCCTCCAGATTAACTGATCAGTCATTCTACATTGCAATTACAAATCGAAATGAATTGAAATAAACTTGCATAGTTGCAGTTAAAATAGGGTGGTACATATGCAGTTACTGTTTTTATGAATTGTGCTGTGATTGCTGCAGTCTTTTGGTTGCCCATATAAATCATTTGCTTGTGGTTATGTCTTATTTGTTTTACTGAGTTCCTTAAATTTTTTTTTCTCTTAAGTGTAATGCTGGCCAGATACTGGTTTGCATCCTTGTCGTTATATCCGTTAAATTAAGGGCATTATAAAGTTGTGCATGGTTATGATTAAAAAAAAAAAAAAAAAAAACTTTGCAGAGGGACAGTACTATTTTTGTCTACACATTGTAGTGTTTAGCATTTTTCCTGGCTACAGTCTCTATGAAAAAACAAAAAACTAAATCATAACTTCTTGTTTGTACAGCTTTGAAGCCACCGGTGCCTCCACCTTTATGTTCTACCTTCTCTGGCATAGTGCGATTGCTTTGTTGTGATGTGTTTATCCATGTGCTGAGGAAAGTGCTACAGAGAGCAGTGGAGGAGCGTTCTGCTCTGTGGAGTGAAGCTATGATCCAGAGAGTACGATGATATTATTTGTTTTCTTTTTCCAGTAAGGTGTTTTATATTCCCCCTAGCACTTTTATTTAAACATTATAGTAATAATTAAATACTAATGCAGTTTGCTTGGAAAACAGTCTTGGTGTTTGTGTGTTTCCTTTTTGTACACCATAGTTGTATCATTACCTGATTTTATATATCTTTTCTGTGTATATGAAGTTTCAAATCAAGCACCCATTGATTTTTTTTTTAATCTCTTTGGGCCTCTTTGCTTTGTTTGCGACACAATTTGTAGATGATGAGAATATAATTTATGCAGCAAAAATAGGGTTATAAGTGTATATATAATATAAAAGTAACATTAAGCATACAAGATGTTGTATGGAGGAACTCCTGTTATCTATGTAGAGTTCTGGTCAGTTTCCAATTAATCCTTTTTAAAAATGTGTTTTAATTGATATCTAACAAGTTTATACGCTGTGTTGTCTTATATAAAGCTGCAGAAAAACGAATTAAATAGTGCGAGCTATTTTATGTAGTAATATTATGGGATGAAAGTTGACTGTTTAGTTAGACTGTTCTTTTACCAGATAAAGTTGATGTTATTATTTGTAAATATCTGCATATGTTTTTTTAAGGCATTACATCTCATAGGTCAGGCACTGATAGAAGAGAAAACTCAGCTGGAAGCCAGCAAAGTTGAGGACGTGACCTTTGACTTCAGTCTCAAGGCTCGAAGTACATATCCATATTATTATTTCTCATTATATTCTTTATGTACCTAGTTTATTTATTTTTTTTACTTTTATATTTCCTTCTAGAACTTGGGTTGGATCATGAGAAGTCTTTGTTTAATTTCCTGTCTAAAATGAAGTCCCTGCCTTCTCTTGAAGCGCAGAACGACATGATTAATTGGACCCTGCAGGTTTGGCATAGTTGAAAAGATTAGAGTAGTACTTAGATTTTCAGTGTTTACAAAAATTTTACCTTGTTTTGCAGATGTTTGACATTGTCAAGTGCCTTCGGGAGAAATCTTGTCCCACTGCCTCTTGTGCAGCAGATCAGCCCAAGGCTGAGGAGGTTAATATACAAACTTATATTACATACTAATAATAACTTATCTAACATCATAAACATAAAGGTGTAAAAATCAAAGCAACAATTTCACTTCCACTAATCTAAGAAACTTTCTTTGATGCATTTTCATTAAATACTGCATTTGACAGAGCGAGTATTTCTAAAACTACCATCTTTGAGAGTTTTATTTAGCACTAATGTTGCTGTTTTTCTATTGTTATCCCCTATTTATTTAGAACATTTTCACTACTTACTTGAACCTATGCCATTACCAATTTGTGTGTTTTTGGCTTTAGAAAGGACTAGGATGAAATTTATGTGTTTAATGAATCCTTAATATTGTAATATTTTACATATTGCTTATTGCCCTTTGACGTTGGACATTGAAGTGAAGTGTTTTTTTTTTTTTTTTGAAGTGACATTGAAGTGTTATATAACCTGTGCATTTTTTTTTTTTAATTTATTTACTTTTTAGAACGTTCATGACAAAGAAAAAGCCGAACGAAAAAGGAAAGCTGAGGCTGCTAAGCTGCACAGACAGAAGGTCATGGCTCAGATGTCTGCCATGCAGAAGAACTTTATCGAAAGTAACAAGATGCTGTATGAAAACATGCCTGAGAGTGGGAGTCAGGGTGAGCCAATGACCGTCATAGATAGGTAAGAGTTTAACATGGATGGCAGAATCTCTTTTCAACTCAGTGCTAAGAATTCTTAAGAAACCCTGTCTAGAATAATGAATTGGTATATTTGCTGGATGTTTCCCAACTTAATTTAAAAACAAATTATATATCTTTAGGTGGCATGGTGGCTTAGTGGTTAGCACGTTCGCCTCTCAGCGCTAGGGATTCCCGGTTAGAATCCCCATCTGGGTGGAGTTTCCTTGTTCTCTCCGTGTCCGCGTGGGTTTCCTCTGGGTTCTCCGATTTTCTCCGGGTTCTCCGGTTTCCTCCCACAGTCCAAAAACATGGATTAAGTCAATTGAGTTCTCCAAATTGCCCCATATAGAGTGTGTATGTGTGAAGGAGCGTGTGCCCAGCGATGGATTGGCACCCTGTCTCGGGTGTATTTGCCCAACTCCCCGAAATGTTCTCCACTGGATGGTCATGTGGACCCCCCCCCACGACCCTAATATAGGATAAAGCGGAAGATAATGGATGGATTATATATGTTTAAAATTTGAAAAGATGTTATAGGTGTATATATACATAATCCTTAATGCTATTATTTTATTTTGATAGATATGTTGGACCAACAATAAGACTGGCCACACTTTATGAACCTGTGATATAACTAGGTGTGTTCACGTTGTCTGCAGCTCTGATATTGATATGGAAAGACGGGTGGCTGTGGGACCTCAGCAGGGTGTGTTTCCGGCAGACTGGGAAGTTCTCACCTGTATCTTGTGTCAAGAGGAACAGGAGGTTAATGCTCAAGCTCCAGCCATGGTGCTTACCGCATGCGTGCAAAGATCCACAGTTCTCACCCAGTGCAGAGGCAAAATTCTGTCCCAGAATGGTATGTAAAATTACTTTATTAATTTAGTGAATAAACAGTTATTAAGTGTAAAAATCTAATCACTTTCTTTTCACTATAGTTAACAGTTATCCCTTATTCATGCCCCCTGATCTTGCTGTGGGCACACACACTGGAAGCTGTGGCCATGTCATGCATGCCACCTGCTGGCAGAAGTAAGTGTGTGAACATGCCAACTCACATTTGCATTTAGTTTGTGTAACAAACGTAGTTCTTACAAATTAAGTCTTCTGATGAATCAGAATCATTTTTAAAATAAGAAATGAAGCATATTTAAATAATGGAATATCCTCATGACATAGATTGTTCTATCCTCTAAAATTTTATTAATTGGCTGGAAGGAACACAAAGCATCCCAGTAAACTAAACCCTTTAGCTTAGTACATAATTCAGTATTCAGACTTGGTTCATTTAAAGTCCAGTTACATGCTTGATACACAAAACCAAAAATATACAGACAGCCAATTCTGAAAGTGTAAACAAGACACATCTCTTCAACAAATACCTGTTGTAAAAAAAAAAAAAAAAAAAAAAAAAAGGGGGGGGGGGGGGGGGGGGGCGTGTGCCGTGGCAGCGAATAACATTCAGGTTTGATGAATTTACAGTATAGTTGGTTTTCTTCATAGCTTTTGACTTGTGGTGTTCTCATTTGTAAGTCGCTTTGGATAAAAGCGTCTGCTAAATGACTAAATGTAAATGTAAATGTAAATACAATTTAACTTTATTCTCAATTGCTAGTTGCAGTTAAGCACATTTCTCAATTTTATTAGTTTTGCTTTTTATATAGATGCACCTTGTACTTGTACAATTACAAACTGTAGACTGTCTGACTTTATATATATATATATATATATATATATATATATATATATATATATATATATTTATATATATATATATATATATATATATATATATATGTGTATATATATATATATATATATATATATATATATATATATATATATATATATGTATATATATATATATATATATATATATATATATATATATATATATATATGTGTGTATATATATATATATATATATATATATATATATATATATATATATATATATATATATATATATATATATATATATATATATATATATATATATATATATATAGTAAATTTGTAGCCAGGTATAGCTTTGAAAATGTACATGATTAGTTAAGCATCAAGATATGCAACTACCATAATTTGTATTACTTGTTTCTGAAGAACTCAGGTTTTGTGACTGTGCATATATACAATGCCAAAAGAAAAACGTTATGAACTTAGAAAAGCAAATATTGCTTTTTAACACTTTGGGGATGTTTACAAGGTCATTCCATGCTAGTAATAGTATCATTATATCAATCATGATTGTATTGTACAGTATTCTTTGCATATTTAGATTGCATTCTATGCTTATTCACAGAAACAAAAAACAGGTAGCCGCAACTTGTGACCTACAAGCCTCTAACACATTCATTTTATTTTCTGGACTGCACAATAATTAGGCAATAGACCTTGTTTGTACATGGCTTAGTATTGCATTACGGATTGCCATTCAGGAAATTCTGCATTAATGGACATTGAATTTGTAGTTTAGATGGATGTGTTTACAGCCCTTAAGCTTATCCACACTGTCTTTACAGGTATTTTGAGGCAGTGCAGAACACCACTCGGAACCGACTCCATGCTGAGCTAATAATAGACCTGGAGAATGGAGAGTACATGTGCGCTCTTTGCAAATCTCTCTGCAACACTGTTATTCCACTTATTCCTGTGGAGACCAGCAAACTGAACTAGTATGGCAACCCCGTGTACAACAATTTGACTATTTACTGTAAGAATACATCCTGGTATGTCTTACTATGTTTTTAATTTTCTGTTTTCAGTGAAAATGCAGAGTTAGTGGGGCAATTTCTCACTCTTCCGCGCTGGATACAGATAGTGCTGGCTCGGATCAAAGGACTTAGACCTTCCCAAGGAGCAGGTCAGAAATATAACAGTATGTTTAGAACCAAAGTTGTGAAAATTTACAAAGATGGAAATCATTTTGTGTACCCACATTGTGATTCTGAGTAACATGTTCTGTTACTCAGAGCACTACGACTGATGCATACACCACAAAAATGTGTGATTATTTTCGAATCTCCAGTTTCCTTATCTTTAGATGTGAATGAAAACAGAACTTAAGCGTTTTACTCATTTTAATTCTTATTTTGTAAAGATTGTTATTTTGCAAAAATAGAATGCTTCTAATGAGAATTTATTGAACTGTCTTACAAATGTAGACTTACCCTAACATTTAGGAATAGTTCCGAATAAATGTTAGACTTGTAGAGCATGTTAAATCTTTTAGCCTTTTTACTTGGTTTTCTTCTGATTATTTATGTTTGTTTTTATTTGTGGGGTCAGAAAATGCTGCAACAAGAGAAGATGAAATTTCATTCTTAGAAGATGGACAGATTGACTTCAGGTCAATACTAAGCTTTGGAGTTCAAGCACCGTAAGTTTACTTTTGAGGCTTTAAATCTATTAGTTTAACAACTTTTTTTTGTCCCTCGTGGCTTTCATTGTCTGTGAATGTATGTACTATAGATGTCTGCTCATCTGTTTGTAGATTGAAGGACTGCTTAACCTTCTTTCTTCCTCTGGTGGTTTCATGTTTTTTCTGCTTCTGTCATAGTCTGCATTTGTCTCTGACTGGGTCAGTGTATGACATTGTGTCTCTGTCTGAATCTGTCTGCTTCCACCTCTGTCTGACTGACTGTGTGTTTGCCTCAGATTCTATCTTGATTACATTTTTGCCTGGTACTTTCTCTTTGACTGTATCTCAGTCGGGCGGCACGGTGGCTTAGTGGTTAGCAGATTCGCCTCTCAGCGCTAGGTATTCCTGGTTCAAATTCCTATCCGTGTTCTCCCCCTGTCCATCTGCGTTCTGGTTTCCTCTGAGGCGGAATGGACTTTTCCTAGTCAGCCAGGTCAGAGGCAGTTCCATACATGTTTATGGACTTTACGGTTGTAAATTGTGCTGCTGATGTTGTACCATGGGCTTAGTGGTTAGCACGTTCGCCTCTCAGCACTAGGGATTCCCGGTTCGAATCGCAAGTTGGGTAGAGTTTCCATGTTCTCCCTGTGTCCGCGTTGGTTTCCTCCGGGTTCTCCGGTTTCCTCCCACAGGCAAAAAACATGGATCAAGGTCAATTGAATTATCCAAATTGCCCCATATAGAGTGTGTTTTTGTGTCTGTGTGACTGAGTGTGTGCCCGGCAATGGGTTGGCACACTGTCCTGGTTGTATCTGCCCAGTGCCCGAAAGAGCGGATAAAGTGGAAGATAATGTTTTGACGTATCTCAGTCTGCTTTAGCATCCGTTTCTCTGTCTGCCCATTTTTTTCTCACTCTGCCACGTCTCTGTCTACCACTGCCTGACTACATTTTAAGTTATCTGCCAGTTTATATACCTGTCTTTTTTCTTTTGCAGGATATTTCTCTAGTTATTAATTAAAATTTTAATACAACTATTTATACTTTCACCTATTCTTTATCAGGCCAAAGTACTCTGGAAGTATTGTAGAGATGCTAGTAGTTTGTGCTACTACAGTGCACAGAGTGGGATTACAGACAGCACCTAATGAACTGTGCCCTAATGTACCGGTCATGACCTGGAACACTTGTGCCTACACTATCCAGGCTACAGGTTAGATAAAAAAAAACTCTCAGTATGTTGTGGCATTATTGAATTTTTTAAATTTATTATTTTTTTTGTATCCTCTATCTCATTTTAAATGCTTTTTGGATGATGTTTTGTGTAGAGAACATGTTGCAGGAGGAAGGAAAACCTCTGTTTGGAGCACTGCAAAACAGACAGGTCATTTTAAGCACACACATTTAGTCATTTATTTTTCTTTGGTTGACTGTGAATGGTCAAACAATTGTGTCATAAATGTGGGTTTCAGTTGGCTGGTTTGAAGGCACTGGTACAGTTCTCATCTATTCAACGACTTAAGAGCTCACAAAGTGTCATACAGAAGCATTTTACAGATATGCTTGCAGGTAACATATAAATGTTTATTGTAACTCCTGAATTAATTCACTTACACTGCTGCAAAATGCTACATTTTCCATATTTCCCTTTTTAGTCTTGTTACCGGTCTCAAATGTAGAAAGTACCCCTTCTATACTAGAGGTTGATTTTTTTCACCTACTGGTAAGTATGGTGTAAAGTGTATATGATTTTACTGTTTTTTATTTTTAATTTTATGTGTTATGTTATGTGCTTTGTTGTCTGCGTAATAAACTGTTTTTTTTTTTTGAAGAAAAAATTTAACCAGTTAAAATCTTACAGGTAGGACTTGTTATGTCTGTACCTGCACTGTACCAAGAGGAAAGTGTTGATTTGCAGCCTTCAGCCATCAGTACAGCTTACAATCACCTTTACTTGTTGCACTTAGTCACTATGGCCCAAATACTGCAGATTGTACTATCCTTACAGGGTAAGTTCATGGTTTAAGTCTTCCCAGATAACTTAATAAAATGCCATTCATCAGCTGTGTCGCATGTACAGTGGCATAGTGGTTAGCACATCTGCCTCTTAGCTCTGGGGGTCTCTGCAATTTCCATGATTTCCCGTATCTGCGCTGGTTTTTTCCAGGTTCTCCTGTTTTTTTCCCCATAGTCTCAAAACTCTATCTTAATTGCCCCATATATTGTCTGTGAGTGAGTGTGTGCCCAGCACTGAATCGACGCCCTTTACTGGAGGAATCTGTCTGAAATGTTTTTCCCTGAATGGGGATGGGGAAACCCCTGCAACCCTTGTCGATGATTAAGTGGAAGATAATAAGATGAGATGTTCTTAGTTGCCATATAGATAATGTTTTCCTTCCAAGCCATGTTGTCTCCTTTGGCAATAGACATAAAATTTTATACTGCACAGCAGAAATGTACTGACTGGTCCATGTCCTTTAGTACCAATATTTAGTGCCGACAGACCATAAGTAACAGCTGGATTTAGTTTTTTTTTAAAATTCAATTATTATATTCAATCTTTTTTTTTTAATTAGTTTATTGTTAATAAAAGAGGATGTCCACTTACATTTTAATCCCATTTATTTGATATTTACTATTTTCAAATACTATTATATCTATTTTCACATTGAAATATACTAGTTTCTTATGCCATTCATATATGGAAAATATTGTTTGTTTTTCCTTAATAAATAAATGACCAACCATAATTCCAATCCAACAATACAGTTCTGGTCACTTTAATGCAGAAATATAGAAAATTAGTTTAGTTCTTTTCCATAAAAACACTAAATTAGAATAGCTTCTGCATTAATGATCAATTAAAATTGTTGGGTCTCATTAGTAGCCACTGAGCTTTATCATGTTTTTATTAAAAAAAAATTTTTTTTTTACTAGACTCCAGTGTAGAAGTAAGTGAAAGAGAAGATTCAGAAGAAGTCAAAGCGGCAGAATCTCTTTATTCTACAGTTTTGCACTACACTGAGGGGTAAGGAAGTGCAGCTGCCTTTAAACACTCCATTTGTTCATAATAGCAGAATATTTTTTTCCTTTAATTAATTCATGAATTATTTTATTTCTTTCAGGCTAAAGTCATGTGTCTCTGCTCGTGTAGCTGCAGAAAGAATAAGAACGGATGTTTTACCCTTTCTTCGTTGTGCCGCACTTTTCTTTAATTGCCTTACTGGGGTCCCCCCACCAGAAGAACTCACGAGTACAGATGGTGTGTCGGCAAACCACAATGTTACTTTGAGAATACCAACCAACAAACATAACTTTTTTTCCCCTAACTAATCCTGTCGTCTTTTCTTACTGTATAGTATCTGCGGAAAATCAGTTGCCTTTGCTGTGTAGTTATCTTGCCTTGCCCTGCAACCTGTGTCAGCTTTTCCAGGACCACAAGGACTCTTTTGCAACACTAATGCCGAGGTATCATAAGTTTTATTACTATACTAAAATGTTTTAGTAACACTTTGAATCAATATGTAAGGCTGTATTTTTAAACAAGCTTTGTTTATTTAAGCTTGATTTATTTATTTATATTTTCTTCAAAATGTTTTTCTTAGTCTATTGTTTTGCAAATTAAATAATATTAAGTATATTAATTGTATTAAAAAAAAGTGTTTGTCTACAATGTTTAGATCCAATAAGTTCATAAAAAATAAGAGCCCATATCAACAAGAGAGTTCCTGAGAGTAGAGAGTTCCTGTTTGTGTTTTTACACTTTATTTGACTGACAAGACGAGTGAAGGACGCGTGAAGCTCAAAAAGAACTAAAATGTTCACTTTCATTTAGAGTGGGGGGGTGTGAATATTTTTTACAATGTCGATCTAAAAATGCATTTGCTTTTATTAATGTTCATGTTCTGTTTGGGGGCAGCACAGTGGTTTAGCATGTTCTCCTCTCAGCGCTAGGGATTCCCAGTTCGAATCCCAATCTGGGTGGAGTTTCCATGTGTTCCCCGTGTCCGCGTGGGTTTCCTCCGGGTTCTCCGGTTTCCTCCCACAGTCCAAAAACATGGATCAAGGTCAATTGAATTCTCCAAATTGCCCCATATAGAGTGTGTTAGTGTGCCCAGTGATAGATTGGCACCCTATCCTGGGTGTATCTGCCCAGCGCCCAAAGTGTTCTCCCCTGGATGGGCATGGGGAACCCCCCCGTGACCCTAATAGAGGATAAAGCAGAAGATAATGGATGGATGGATGTTCTGTTTGGGGAAATGTGGGTTACAGTGATTGTTTTACATTTGTGCTGTATACTGCATGTTTAACTAAAATCAGGTTTTCTCCGTGCTATTTCCTGGAATGTGTTTAATAAAAGAGCAATTCTAACAGATTCGACAATACTAACATGATGTGTGTAAACAGGTTTTAATATAAATGCCTAAAAAATAGAGATTGACCCTGGTAGATCTCGATGACCTGTCCAATGGAAAAGTAGATCTCGGCTAGAAAAGTGTGGGCACCTCTGGTGTAGACTAAGAAACTAAGAGGTCTTACAGGTATTAGCTCCTTCATATAATAGATTGTGTTATGTCATTTTGTGGCCTATTTTTCACCAAAACAACTTAAAGTATCCCAACTTGATGGTTGGGGTCAGAACACAAGGTCAGTGTCAGCCTGATTCAGCACATCTGGAGCAATGATATTCTAGAAGGACTTGTAAAATGCTTTAGTGGGAACAAAGTATTTAATATTTTAATCATATTACTTAGCTTTTAATTTTTTTTTTTTTTTTTACGTTTGTCACACCAGGTGGTGTGGTAATATGACTATATCAAAAGCCCTGAATGGAGAACTGTGTGGTATCAGGTTAGCTCACCATCATACCTTCCTTCATGTACATTCTTTTCATTTCCACATTAGTTTGTAATAAATATTATAAACTAAACTATTTCAGTTATCCCCGGAAGAGAAACAGATTAATAGATCTTCCTGATGACTACAGTCTTCTGCTTAACCAGGCCAGTCACTTCAAGTAAGTCCACTTACATAATTTTTGATTCATTCATTATTTTTTTTGTCTTGGATTTTTTAAAACCTTTTTTATATTTCTTGCAAGTTGTCTAATTGTCTGTTTCTACAAAGGTGCCCAAATTCAGCAGATGATGAGCGGAAGCATCCGACACTGTGTCTGTTCTGTGGCGTCATGCTGTGCTCACAGAACCCATGCTGTCAGGTGCAGCTGGATGGAGAGGATGTGGGAGCTTGCACAGCTCACGCTGCCTCTTGTGGTGCTGGAGTTGGCATGTTTCTCAGGTAAATATGCAGTAAAATGTAATATCCATCCATCCATTATCCTCTACTAGGGTCGCGGTGAGGTTCCCCAAGCCCATCCAGCGGAGATATATATATATATATATATATATATATATATATATATATCCATCCATCCATCCATTATCTTCCGCTTGTCCGGGGTTCGGTTCGCGGGGGCAGCAACCGAAGTAGGGAGACCCAGACCTCCCTCGCCCCAGCCACCTCCACCAGCTCGACTGGGGGAACCCCAAGGCGTTCCCAGATCAGCTGAGAGATATAATCCCTCCAGCGTGTCCTGGGTCTTC